>JAUUTY010000342.1:0-172413 GCA_030979885.1 Lolium multiflorum
TATAACTTCAGAGATGTGGTAATCATCAAAATCTAAATCATTATGAGCTACAAAGCAATGGGATCATTGTTCCCAAGGTTGAAAATTTCAGCAGTTTTATCACAAGCAGTTTCAGTAGTTTTTAGCAATTTTAGGCAGTTTTGTACGCTTTGCACTAGAGTAGAAACATTGCCAACACCAATTATTTACCATTGATAGTAGGAGGAAAGTGGCAACATGTGAAGAATTAGCATTACTAGTGGTGGTAATAGTCCAAACTTTTAGCTACATTATTCTCTTTAGCTAGTTTTTCATTTTCTTCTCTACCTAGCACGCAACTCAGCCATTAATCTTATATTCTCATTAATTCTAACTTTGATGGCATTTGCTGTAGTAGTAATCTTATTATCAAGATCATTATTAGGCATAACTTTCAATTTTAAAAAGATTAACATCAGAGGCAAGCCTATCAACTCTAGAAGCAATAATATCAATTTTATCAAGCTTTTCCTCAACAGATTTGTTAAAAGCAGCTTGTGTACTAATAAATTCTTTAAGCATGGCTTCAAGACCAGAGGGTACACCTCTATTATTATTGTAAGAATTCTCATAAGAATTACCATAACCATTACCATTAGCAGAAGGATATGGCCTATAGTTATTACCAAAGTTGTTCCTATAAGCATTGTTGTTGAAATTATTATTTTTAATGAAATTCACATCAACATTTTCTTCTTGAGCAACCAATGAAGCTAAAGGAACATTATTTGGATCACCATTAGATCTACCATTCACAAGCATAGACATAATCACATCAATCTTATCACTCAAGGAAGAGGTTTCTTCAACAGAATTTACCTTCTTACCCTGTGGAGCTCTTTCCGTGTGCCATTCAGAGTAATTTATCATCATATCATCAAGAAGTTTTGTAGCCGCCCCCAATGTGATGGACATAAAGGTACCTCCAGCAGCTGAATCCAATAAATTCCGCGAAGAAAATTTAGTCCCGCATAGAAGGTTTGGATGATCATCCAAGTAGTCAGTCCATGGGTTGGGCAATTCTTTACCAAAGTTTTCATTCTCTCCCAAGCTTGAGCAACATGTTTGTTCAGTATCTAATTGTTTAAAATTCATTATGCTACTTCTCAAAGATATAATTTTAGCGGGATGATAATATCTACCAATAAAAAGCATCCTTGCATTTAGTCCATGAATCAATACTATTCTTAGGCCCAAAGATAGCAACTAATCTTTAGCTCTTCCTCTTAATGAGAAAGGGAAACACTTTCAATTTAATATCACCATTTATCTTTATACTTTGCATCACAAAGTTCAACAAAATAGAGATATACAAGATCATCGAATCAGCACCTAAAATCAATTTCTCACACCATTTAGTAAAGTGTGCTTCTATTAAAATTTTATTATCGTAGTGTGTGGAGCAATAGGTGTGCATAGGAAATCATTATTATTTGCATTTGTGAAGTCACAATAACTCTAGTATTTTTAGGGGTATTCATTTTAGCAACGATGGAATAAAACAAACTAGATAAAAGTAAAATGCAAGTAACTAATTTTTTGTGTTTTCGATATAGTGAGCAAGACAAGAATAAAGTAAAACTAGCAACTACTTTTGTGTTTTGTTTTAGTGCAGCAAACAAAGTAGTAATAAAATAAAAAAGCAAGACACAAACAAAGTAAAGAGATTGGAGATGAGAGACTCCCCTTGCAGCGTGGCTCCTTGATCTCCTGGCAACGGCGCCTTAAAAGAGCTTGATGGCGTGTAACTCACACGCTCCGCTGGGAACCCCAAGAGGAAGGTATGTTGCACACAGTAGCAGTAAGTTTTCCCTCAGAAAGAAACTAAGGTTTAATCGAACCAGTAGGAGCTAAAAGAAGCACGTGGAAGGTTGATGGTCGCGAAATGTGATGTGGCGCAACAACACCAGGGATTCCGGCGCCAACTAGGAACCTGCACAACACAACCCAAGTACTTTGTCCCAACGAAACAATGAGGTTGTCAATCTCACCGGCTTGCTGTAACAAAGGATTAAACGTATCGAGTGGAAGATGTTTGCAAAGAAAACAGTAAAACAAGTAGATTGTATGCTATAGAAAGAATAGGACCGGGGTCCACATTCACTAGAGGTGTCTCTCCTATAAGATAAAAGCATGTTGGGTGAACAAATTACAATCGGGGAAATTGACAAATAGAGAAAGGCATGACAATGCATATACATGATATGGTAAATATAGTAGATCCCATTACGACAAAGAACATAGACCGCCATCCAACATCCATGCCTAAAAAGTCCACCTTCAAAGACGTCCGAACCCTCCAAACATTAAGTCAGCAACAGACAATTGCATTGGCATGGGTGCGTAATGTAATCAAATAACTACATCCTGTGACATAGCATCAATGTTTATCCCTAGTGGTAACAAGACATCCACAACCTTAGAACTTTCTCACAACAGTCCTGCATTCAATGGAGGCATGCGTGAACCCAATTATCGCAGAGCATAAATAATTCCCCCTCTTGAGTTAAGAGTAAAACTGGCTGTGAGCCTCATTTTCAATAACGGAGAGCATGCAAAGATCATAACAACACATGAACACAGATTGATAATCACCATAATCATAGTACTCTCTCTCCATCGGATCCCGACAAACGCACAACATATAGTATTACGGATAGATGATCTTGATCATGTTAGACAGCTCACAAGATCTAACAATGAAGCACAACAAGGGGAAGACGACCATCTAGCTACGGCTATGGACCCATGGTCCAGGGTTGAACTATCACTCCGGAGGCGACCATGGCGGTGTAGAGCCCCTCCTGAGATGAGACCTCCCTCTCCCATAGGTGTCGGAGGCGATCTCCAATCCCCCGAGAGTGGGACGCCGCGGCGGCGGCGCTCCCCGAGAGCCCGTGGGGCTCGGTACCGGGGCTCGCGACGAAGCTTGGGCAGGGCGGAGGGTCGAACGCAGGGGCCACACGCCCCAGGGAGGCCTGCGGCCAGGGCCCGGGCCGCGCCGGCCACCCCGCAGGCTGCTCTCGTGGCCCCACTTCGTTAGGTCTTCGGTCTTCTGGAAGCTTCATGGAAAAATAGGACCCTGGGCGTTGATTTCGTCCAACTCCGAGAATATTTCCTTACTGGGATTTCTGAAACCAAAAACAGCAGAAAAACATCAACTGGCTCTTCGGCATCTTGTTAATAGGTTAGTTCCAGAAAATGCACAAATATGACATATAATGTGCATAAAACATGTAGGTATCATCAATAAAGTAGCATGGAACATAAGAAATTATCGCTACGTTGGAGACGTATCAGCATCCCCAAGCTTGCCTCTCCGGGGTGGTGGGCCCACTGGTGGCCCTCTAGAACCTTCTAGAAGCTCCGGTCAAAACACCGGACTTTTTCCCGAACCCCGGAATTTGACTTCCCTTATATGAATCTTATTCTCCGGACAATTCCGAACCTCCTCGTGATGTCCTGGATCCCATCCGAGACTCCGAACAAAAACTTCGGACTCCAACTCATATTCCGAATCTACTTATGCGACATCGAACCTTAAGCGTGTCACCCTACGGTTCGCGAACTATGCAGACATGGTCGAGACCCCTCTCCGAGCAATAACCAAGGCGATCCTGAGATCCATAATGGTCTCCCACATATCTACAACGATGACTTAAAGATCGATTGAATCCATTTACATACGACATGCCAATTCCCTTTGCTTCAGCACGATATTTTACTGTTCGTAGGTTTGAGGGTAACAACACAACACAACTGACGTATCTCCCTCCATACCTTGTTCAACTCGTTACCGACAAATAATACTTCTTACTCGTATCGCGGTATGTCATCTCTCATGATCCAATCATGTGCTTGCAAGCTAATTAGACACATTCCACCGAGAGGGCCCTGAGTATATCTATCCGTCATCGTGATGGACAAATCCCACTGTTGATCCATATGCCTCAACCTTTTCACACTTTCCAATACTTTAATCCCATCTTCTTTATAACCACCCATTTACGTAAATGGACAAGCTTCTTGGATGTAATCAAAAGTGTACCCCTTCCGTAAGTGATTTACATGACTTTAGCATTTATGACTAAGGCAACTATGTATCGAAAGCTTTATAGCAATTTGAACTTAATGACTTGATCTTATTGCTACGCTTATTTGGGTGTGTCCATTATATCATTCAACTAATGACACAACCTTGTTATTAATAATATCCAATGTTCATGATCACTTAAAACCATGTGATCATCCATTAATCACTAAAGCTTAAACAAGAGGCTTACTAGGGACTCCTTCTTGTTTACATAACACACATGTATCAATGTTTTGGGTTAATACAATTATAGCATGGTATACAAACATTTATCATAAACACAAAGATATTATAATAACCACTTTATTATTGCTCTCTAAGCATATCTCCAAGTCTCCCACTTCTGCACTAGAGTCAATAATCTTTAGATTACATTGTAAGGTACCTAACAATCTAGTTATAATTCTGGTGTTGGTTTATAAGCTTGCCCTAGGGGCTTAGTCAACTGATCTCCTGGGACCTACTTTTTGCAAAATCTCTACTTCACCAATTGATACCGCAGATATTGAATGGTAAATCAGCTTGATATGTTTAGCTTCGTGTGTGACCTTGGTCTCTTCAGACATGAATGGCAAACTGTTATCACAATAAAATGACTAGCGGGTCCAAATTTAGAACCACACCAAGCTCAACATGAACCTCTTCATCCATACCGCTCATGAAGCCCCTAAGCTGCTATGTATTCAGATTCGCTTGAAGATTTCACATCGCGTAATCGCTTAATCGCTTCCAACTTATCGCGACCATTCAATATAAACACGCATCTACTCAAGACTTAGAGTCATCGATCGGTGTTCCAACTTGCACCGGTGTAACTGGTTACAACGAGCTCTTGGTCACCGCCATAACAAAGAAACATATCCTTAGTCCTTTTCAAGTAATTTCAGATATTCTGGACTACTGGGTCCAGTGTTCCATTCCTGGATCACTTTGATATCTGCTGGTCAAACTAACAACATGTGCTATATCCGGTCTAGTACACAGCATGGCGTACATGATAGAGCCTACTGCCGAAGCATAGGGGATCTTGCTCATCCTCTCTCTTTCATCTGCCGTAGCCGGACCTTGAGTCTTACTCAAGACCTTACCTGGCAACATAGGCAAGAACCCTTTCTTGCTTTCATCCATTCTAAACTTCTTTAAAATCTTGTCCATGTACTTTGTGAAAGGCCTATTAGGCGTCTTGATCTATCTCTATAAATCTTGATGCCTAAAATGTACGCTGCTTCACCAAGGTCTTTCATTGAAAAACACTTATTCAAATAACCTTTTACACTGTTTAATAGTTCTATATCATTCCCAATCAATAATATGTCATCTACATATAATATTAGGAACGCTACAGAGCTCCCACTCACTTTCTTGTAAATACAGGCCTCACCATGAGTCCGTATAAAACCGAAGTCTTTGATCACTCTATCAAAGCGCGGTTCCAACTCCTGGATGCTTGCTTCAGTCCATAAATGGAACGTTGAAGTTTGCATACCTTGTCAACATTTTTAGGATCAAAACCTTTGGATTGTACCATATACAACTCTTCCTCAATAATCTCCATTAAGGAACGACGTTGACATCCATCTCGCCAAATCTCATAATCGCAAAATGCAGCTATCATAACAAAATCCTCACGTACTCTTAGCTTCGCTACGTGAGAAAGTCTCATCGTATTCAAATCCTCCTTGAATTTGTCGGAAACCCTTTATGGCTGTAAGTCGTGAGCTTTATAGACAAGTATTACTATCAAGATCTGCTTTTCCTCTTGAAGATCCATTTGTGCCCCCTCGAGAGCCTGCGCTATCGTAAGTCTACCAAAGTCCATACTTTATTATCATACCCCATTTCGGATTTCATGGCTTCTTGCCATTTGTTGGAATCTGGGCTCATCATCGCTTCTTCATACGTCGCAGGTCCTCATCATTGTTGTCCACAATCATGACATTTAGACAGGGATCATACCAATCAGGAGTGGTACGTTCCCTCGTCGATCTGCGAGGTTCAGCAGCTTCCTCGTTCGAAGTTTCATGATCATCATCATTAGGAACTAAGCTTGGGGATGCTTGATACGTCTCAAACGTATCTATAATTTCTTATGTTCCATGCTAATTTTATGACAATACTTGAATGTTTTATACATACTTTACATCATTATTCATTTTCCAGACTAACCTATTAACAAGATGCCGTAGTGCCAGTTCCTGTTTTCTGCTGTTTTTGGTTTCAGAAATCCTAGTAACGAAATATTCTCGGAATTGGACGAAATCAACGCCCAGGGTCCTATTTTTCCACGAAGCTTCCGGAAGACCGAAGGGATAACGAAGTGGGGCGACGAGCCCGCCCCACCTAGGCCGCCGGCCAGGAGCGGGCGCGCCGCTGGTGGCCCCTCGCGCCGCGACCACCCTTCCGCCTACTTAAGCCTTCGTCGCGAATACCCATGTACCGAGAGCCACGATACGAATACCTGTGAGACGCCGCCGCCAATCCCATCTCGGATTCAGAGATCGCCTCCGCACTCGCCGGAGAATCATCACTCGAGGGGCTCTACATCATCATGCCCGCCTCCGATTGATGCGTGAGTAGTTCATCCTTGGACTATGGGTCCATAGCAGTAGCTAGATGGTTTTCTTCTCCGCTTGTGCTATCATTGTTTAGATCTTGTGAGCTGCCTAACATGATCAAGATCATCTATTATTAATGCTACATGTTGTGTTTGATGGGATCCGATGAATCTAGAATACTATGTCAAGTTGATTATCAATCTATCATATATGTGTTGTTTATGTTCTTGCATGCTCTCCGTTGCTAGTAGAGGCTCTGGCCAAGTTGATACTTGTAACTCCAAGAGGGAGTATTTATGCTCTATAGTGGGTTCATGCCTCCATTGAATCTGGGACAGTGACAGAAAGTTCTAAGGTTGTGGATGTGTTGTTACTAGGGATAAAACATCGATGCTTTGTCTAAGGATATTTGTGTTGATTACATTACGCACCATACTTAATGCAATTATCTGTTGTTTACAACTTAATAATGGAAGTGGATGCTAACCCGAAGGTGGATTATTTAGGCATAGATGCATGCTGGATAGCGGTCTATGTACTTTGTCGTAATGCCCTGATTAAATCTCATAGTAATCATCATTGATATGTATTGAATCTTGATTTGTCAATTGCCCATCTGTAATTTGTTCACCCAGCATGTTAGTTATCTTATTGGAGAGACACCACTAGTGAACTGTGGACCCTGGTCCATTCTTTACATCTGAATACAATCTACTGCAATCATTGTTTTTACCGTTCTTTGCAAACAAACACCATCTTCCACTCGATACGCTTAATCCTTGTTTTCAGCAAGCCGGTGAGATTGACAACCTCACCGTTCGTTGCAAAGTATCTTGATTGTGTTGTGCAGGTTCCACGTTGGCGCCATTCACTGGTGTTGCGCCGCACTACACTCCTCCACCAACAACCTTCACGTGCTTCTTGGCTCCTACTGGTTCGATAACCTTGGTTTCTTTCTGAGGGAACTTGCCGCCTGCGCATCACACCTTCATCTTGGGGTTCCCAACGGACGTGTACATCTACGCGCATCAAGCTCTTTCTCGGGCGCCGCTGTCGGAGATCAAGACACGCTCGCAAGGGGAGTCTCCACATCCAATCTCTTTACTTTGTTTTTGTCTTGCTTATTTTACTTTATGTACTGTCTTGTTTGCTCTATATCTAAAAACACAAAAAAAATTAGTACTTGCTTTACTTTCTCTTATTTACTAGCTCTATATTCAAAACACAAAAAAATTAGTTACTTGTCTTTACTTTATTTGCTTAGTTTACTTTTATTACTGCTATAATGGGTACTCCTGAAAATACTAAGTTGTGTGATTTCACTAGCACAAATAATAATGATTTTATAAGTACTCCTATTGCTCCACCTGCTACTACAGCAGAATTCTATGAAATTAAACCTGCTTTACTCTTGTTATGAGAGAGCAATTTTCTGGTGTTAGTTCTGATGATGCTGCTGCCCATCTTAATAATTTTGTTGAACTTTGTGAAATGCAAAAGTATAAGGATATACATGGTGATATTATAAAACTGAAATTGTTTCCTTTCTCATTAAGAGGAAGAGCTAAAGATTGGTTGCTTTCTTTGCCTAAGAATAGTATTGATTCATGGACTAAATGTAAAGATGCTTTTATTGGTAAATATTATCCTCCTGCTAAGATTATATCTTTGAGAAGTAGCATTATGAACTTTAAACAATTTGATAATGAACATGTTGCTCAAGCATGGGAGAGAATGAAATCTTTGGTAAAGAATTGCCCAACCCATGGACTGACTACTTGGATGATCATCCAAACCTTTTATGCAGGATTGAATTTTTTCCTCAAGGAACCTATTGGATTCAGCTGCTGGAGGTACTTTTATGTCCATCACCTTGGGCGCCGCGACTAAGCTACTTGATGATATGATGATCAATTACTCTGAATGGCACACTGAAAGAACTCCTCAAGGTAAGAAGGTAAATTATGTTGAAGAAACCTCTTCTTTGGGTGATAAGATTGATGCTATTATGTCTATGCTTGCAAATGGTAGATCTCATATTGATCCTAATAATGTTCCTTTAGCTTCATTGGTTGCTCAAGAAGAAAATGTTGATGTGAATTTCATTAAGAATAATAATTTCAACAACAATGCTTATAGGAATAATTATGGTAACAACAACTATAGGCCATATCCTTCTAATAATGGTAGTGGCTATGGTAATTCTTATGGTAATTCTTACAACAATAATAAGAGTGTACCCTCTGGTCTTGAAGTCATGCTTAAAGAATTTATTAGTACACAAACTGCTTTTAATAAAACTGTTGAAGAAAAGCTTGGTAAAATTGATGTTCTTGCTTCTAAGGTTGATAGTCTTGCTCTTGATGTTGATCTTTTAAAACTGAAAGTTATGCCTGAGGAAGTTAAAGATGCTAGGTTTGCTAAAACAAATGCCATCCAAGTTAGAATTAATGATAATATTAGAATGTTGGCTGAATTGCATGCTAGGTGGGATAGAGAAGAAAAAGAAAAACTTGCTAAAGAGAATAATGTAGCTAAAGTTTGGACTATTACCACCACTAGTAATGTTGATTCTACACATGTTGCTACACCTCCTACTATCAATGGTAAAATAATTGGTGTTGGCAATGTTTCTACTCCTAGTACAAAGCGTGCAAAATTGCCTGAAACTGTGATAAAACTGCTGAAATTTTTCAAAATATTGGTGACAATGATTCCATTGCTGTAGAACATAATGGTTTAGATTTTGATGATTGTCATATTACTGAAGTTATAAAGTTCTTACAAAAAAGAAGTCCCAATGCTAGTGCTATAAATTTAGCCTTTACAAAACATATTACAAATGCTCTCATTAAAGCTAGGGAAGAGAAATTAAAACTTGAAACTTCTATTCCTAGGAAGTTAGAAGATGGTTGGGAGCCCATCATTAAGATGAAATTCAATGATTTTGAATGTAATGCTTTATGTGATCTTGGTGCAAGTATTTCTGTTATGCCTAAGAAAATTTATGATATGCTTGACTTGCCACCATTGAAGAATTGTTATTTAGATGTTAATCTTGCTGATAATGTTAAAAAGAAACCTTTGGGGAGGATTGATAATGTTCACACTGCTAACAATAACCTTGTCCCCGTTGATTTTGTTGTCTTGGATATTGAATGCAATGCATCTTGTCCTATTGTGTTGGGAAGACCTTTTCTTCGAACTGTTGGTGTTGTTATTGATATGAAGGAAGGTAATATTAAGTATCAATTCCCTCTCAAGAAAGGTATGGAACACTTCCCTAGAAAGAGAATTAAGTTGCCTTTTGATTCTATTATTAGAACAAGTTATGATGTTGATGCTTCTTCTCTTGATGTTACTTGATTTGCACTTTCTGCGCCTAGCCGAAAGGCGTTAAAGAAAATCACTTCTTGAGATAACCCATGTTTCATTTTATTTCTGTATTGTTGAGTCTTGAAGTTGTTTACTACTGTAGCAACCTCTCCCTATCATGTTTTTTGTGCCAAGAAGTCTCTATGGTAAAGTTGATGCTAGATTTGGATTGCTGCGCAGAAACAACATTGCTGTCTGTCACGAATTCGAGCAGAAGTCTCTGTAAAAAAATCAAAAAAATCTGAAAATTTACCAGCGTGATCCTCAGATATGTACGCAACTTTCATTAGTTTTGAGTTTTTCCGTTTGAGCAAGTTGGTGCCCTTTCAAAATTCGTCTTTACGGACTGTTCTGTTTTGACAGATTCTGTCTTTTATTTTGCATTGCCGCTTTTGCTATGTTGAATGAGTTTCTTTGTTCCATTAACTTTCAGAAGCTTTGTGCAATGTCCAGAAGTGTTAAGAATGATTGTGTCACCTCTGAATGTGTGAATTTTTGATTATGCACTAACCCTCTAATGAGTTTGCTTGAAGTTTGGTGTGGAGGAAGTTTTCAAGGGTCAAGAGAAGAGGATGATATACTATGATCAAGAAGAGTGAAAGGTCTAAGCTTGGGGATGCCCCGGTGGTTCATCCCTGCATATTTTAAGAAGACTCAAGCATAAGCTTGGGGATGCCCAAGGCATCCCCTTCTTCATCGACAACTTATCAGGTCACTTCTAGTGAAACTATATTTTTATTCCGTCACATCTTATGTTCTTTACTTGGAGCGTCGGTTTGCTTTTATTTTTGTTTTGGTTTGAATAAAGTTGGATCCCACCATCCTTATATTGGAGATATTACGCTCCTCTTTTTCATATGGAACACTTGTGTTCTTAATTGTGCTTTAATGTTCATGGCGAAGGCTGAAATTGCTTCGTTAAATTGCTATTTGGTTGGAATCAGAAAATGCTGCATATGGTTTGGAATAACTTGGGCAATTGTTTGAGCTCTCATAGATCATGTTTAAGCTCTTGCATCATGTAGTTTAATCTATTAATGGAGAACTACCGTAGAGCTTGTTAAAATTTGGTTTGCATGATTGGTCTCTCTAAGTCTAGATATTTTCTGGTAAAGTGTTTGAACAACAAGGAAGACAGTGTAGAGCCTTATAATGCTTGCAATATGTTCTTGTGTAAGTTTTGTTGTACCTGTTCATACTTGTGTTTGCTTCAAACAACCTTGCTAGCCCAAACCTTGTACTGAGAGGAAATGCTTCTCGTGCATCCAAACACCTTGAGCCAAAACCCATGCCATTTGTGTCCACCATATCTACCTACTATGTGGTATTTTCTGCCATTCCAAAGTAAATTACTTGAGTGCTACCTTTAAAATTTCATTCCTTTATCTTTGCAATATATAGCTCATGGGACAAATAGCTTAAAAACTATTGTGGTGATGAATATGTAGTTATGTGTCTTAGTTCTTATAAGTTGCTTGTTGAGCGGTAACCATGTTTCTGGGGACGCCATCAACTTTTTACCTTTGTTGGATATCATGTGAGATGCTATGCATGTTTGTCTTGTCTGAAGTAAGTGCGATTTCATGATCAAATGGTTTGAGTATGCATATGTTAGAGAAGAACATTGGGCCGCTAACTAAAGCCATGTATCATGGTGGAAGTTTCAGTTTGGACATATAACCTCAATCTCTTATGAGAATATTATTTGTTGTTGAATGCTTAAGCATTAAAAGAGGAGTCCATTATCTGTTGTCTATGTTGTCCCGGTATGGATGTCTAAGTTGAGAATAATCAAAAGCGAGAAATCCAATGCGTGCTTTCTCCTTAGACCTTTGTACATGCGGCATAGAGGTACCCCTTTGTGACACTTGGTTGAAACATATGTCATGCAATGATAATCCGTGTTATCCGAGCTGATTAGGACAAGGTGCGAGCACTATTAGTACTCTATGCATGAGACTTGCAACTTGTAGGAAGTATTATGCATAGCACATATGAATTATTACTACCATTGACAAAATTGTTTCTATGTTTTCAAAACAAAAGCTCTAGCACAAAAATAGTAATCCATGCTTCCCTCTGCGAAGGGCCATTCTTTTACTTTATGTTGAGTCAGTTTACCCACTTCTTTCTATCTTAGAAGCAAACACTTGTGTTAACTGTGTGCATTGATTCTTACATGTTTACTTATTGCACTTGTTATACTACTCTATGTTGACAAATATCCATGAGATATACATGTTACAAGTTGAAAGCAATTGCTGAAACTTAATCATCCTTTGTGTTGCTTCAATGCATTCTACTTTGAATTTATTGCTTATGAGTTAGCTCTTATGCAAGTCTTGTTGATGCTTGTCTTGAAAGTACTATTCATGAAAAGTTTTGCTATATGATTCATTTGTTTAGTCATTATCTTTGTTAGCAATCTTTTGCTTCAGATCACTCCATCCATCTCATATGCTTTACAATAATGTTGATCAAGGTTATGTTGGTAGCATGTCACTTCAGAAATTATTTGTGTTATCGTTTACCTACTCGAGGACGAGTAGGAACTAAGCTTGGGGATGCTTGATACGTCTCAAACGTATCTATAATTTCTTATGTTCCATGCTACTTTTATGACAATACTTGAATGTTTTATACATACTTTACATCATTATTATACATTTTCCGGCACTAACCTATTAACAAGATGCCGAAGTGCCAGTTCTGTTTTGCTGTTTTTGGTTTCAGAAATCCTAGTAAGGAAATATTCTCGGAATTGACGAAATCAACGCCCAGGGTCCTATTTTTCCACGAAGCTTCCGGACCGAAGGGATAACGAAGGGGCGACGAGCGTCGCCACCATAGGGCCGCGCGGCCAGGCCCGCGCCGCCTATGATGCCCCTCGCGCCGCCCCGACCTACCCTTCCGCCTACTTAAAGCCTTCATCGCGAATACCTGTACCGAGAGCCACGATACGGAAAACCTTCCAGAGATGCCGCCGCCGCCAATCCCATCTCGGGGATTCAGGAGATCGCCTCCGGCACCCTGCCGGAGAGGGGAATCATCACCGGAGGGGCTCTACATCATCATGCCCGCCTCCGGATTTATGCGTGAGTAGTTCATCCTTGGACTATGGGTCCATAGCAGTAGCTAGATGGTTGTCTTCTCCGCTTGTGCTATCATTGTTTAGATCTTGTGAGCTGCCTAACATGATCAAGATCATCTATTTGTAATGCTACATGTTGTGTTTGATGGGATCCGATGAATCTAGAATACTATGTCAAGTTGATTATCAATCTATCATATATGTGTTGTTTATGTTCTTGCATGCTCTCCGTTGCTAGTAGAGGCTCTGGCCAAGTTGATACTTGTAACTCCAAGAGGGAGTAATTATGCTCGATAGTGGGTTCATGCCTCCATTGAATCTGGGATCGTGACAGTAGGTTCTAAGGTTGTGGATGTGTTGTTGCTACTAGGGATAAAACATCGATGCTTTGTCTAAGGATATTTGTGTTGATTACATTATGCGCCATACTTAATGCAATTATCTGTTGTTTACAACTTAATACTGGAAGGGGTTCGGATGATAACCTGAAGGTGGATTATTTAGGCATAGATGCATGCTGGATAGCGGTCTATGTACTTTGTCGTAATGCCCTGATTAAATCACATAGTAATCATCATTGATATGTATTGAATCTTTATTTGTCAATTGCCCACCTGTAATTTGTTCACCCAGCATGTTAGTTATCTTATTGGAGAGACACCTCTAGTGAACTGTGGACCCCGGTCCATTCTTTTACATCTGAATACATTCTATTGTTTTTACTTTCTTTGCAAACAAACACCATCTTCCACTCGATACGCTTAATCCTTTGTTTTCAGCAAGCCGGTGAGATTGACAACCTCACTGTTACGTTGGGGCAAAGTACTTTGATTGTGTTGTGCAGGTTCCACGTTGGCGCCGGTTTCACTGGTGTTGCGCCGCACTACACTCCTCCACCAACAACCTTCACGTGCTTCTTGGCTCCTACTGGTTCGATAACCTTGGTTTCATACTGAGGGAAACTTGCTTCTATACGCATCATACCTTCCACTTGGGGTTCCCAACGGACGTGTGCATCTACGCGTATCAAGCTAAATTTCTGGCGCCGTTGCGGGGAGATCAAGACACGCTGCAAGGGGAGTCTCCACTTCCAATCTCTTTACTTTGTTTTTTTCTTGCTTTACTTTATTTTATTTACTGTCTTGTTTGCTTCATATCTAAAAACACAAAAAAATTAGTTACTTTACTTATTTTTTTGTTTACTTGTTCTATATCAAAACACACAAAAAAATAGTTTCTTGTCTTTACTTTATTTGCTTAGTTTACTTTATTGCTGCTATAATGAGTAATCCTGAAGTTGAAGTTCGTTCTTTTAAGCAACAAGGTGGAGAAAGTTTTAAAGATGCTTGGTACAGAATTAGTAATGCTCATCATAGGTGCATTAAGAAACACTCCACTACTATCCTTCTTAGGAACTTTTATGTTGGCTTATCTAGTTGGAATAGGTATGTTCTTGATACTCTTTCGGGAGGTAATTTCCTAGGTACTCCCGCTTTAGAAGCTAGTTGCATCATTGAGAGTCTAGTTGGAATACCACCTGTTAATGAAGTTAAAATTGAAATCTCTCTTGAGGATGTTATGAAAAAATTGGAAACCATAGAGAAAAATTTTCCAAGTATTGAAACTAAATTGGAAATGTTATTTGATAAAACTGATGAACTTGATAAATCCCTAGGAGGAATTGATGAAAGAATTAGTGTCCTAGGAACTTGTGTTGTCCATGATAATCAAACCAATAGGATTGATGAACTTGAAAAAGCTATGGGAACCTTGGGTTCAACTTTTTCTTCTCTCAAGTATAAGGAGAAAGCTGATACGTCTCCAACGTATCGATAATTTCTTATGTTCCATGCTACTTTATTGATGATACCTACATGTTTTATGCACATTATATGTCATATTTTTTTTTGGAACTAACCTATTAACAAGATGCCGAAGAGCCAGTTGCTGTTTTCTGTTTTTGGTTTCAGAAATCCTAGTAAAGAAATATTCTCGGAATTGGACGAAACTTTCGCCCAGGGTCCTATTTTTGCACGAAGCTTCCAGAAGACCGAAGACCTAACGAAGTGGGGCCACGAGGTGGCCAGAGGCTAGGCCGGCGCGGCCCAGGCCCTGGCCGCGCCGACCTGCCCCCTGGGCCCCTCGTGTGGCCCCTCGCGTTGACCTTCCGCCTACTTAAAGCTCCCGTCGCGAAACCCCCAGTACCGAGAGCCACGATACGGAAAACCTTACAGAGACGCCGCCGCGAATCCCATCTCGGGGGATTCTGGAGATCGCCTGCCGGAGAGGGGATTCATCTCCCGGAGGACTCTACACCGCCATGGTCGCCTCCGGAGTGATGAGTGAGTAGTTCACCCCTGGACCATGGGTCCATAGCAGTAGCTAGATGGTCGTCTTCTCCTTGTTGTGCTTCATTGTTGGATCTTGTGAGCTGCCTAACATGATCAAGATCATCTATCTGTAATTCTATATGTTGTGTTTGTCGGGATCCGATGGATAGAGAGTACTATGATTATGGTGATTATCAATCTATTGTTCATGTGTTGTTTATGATCTTGCATGCTCTCCGTTATTAGTAGAGGCTCTGGCCAAGTTTTTACTCTTAACTCCAAGAGGGAGTAATTATGCTCGATAGTGGGTTCATGCCTTCATTGATACCTGGGACAGTGACAGAAAGTTCTAAGGTTGTGATGTGCTGTTGCCACTAGGGATAAAACATTGATGCTATGTCTAAGGATGTAGTTATTGATTACATTACGCACAATACTTAATGCAATTGTCTGTTGCTTTGCAACTTAATACTGGAGGGGGTTCGGATGATAACCTGAAGGTGGACTTTTTAGGCATAGATGCAGTTGGATGGCGGTCTATGTACTTTGTCGTAATGCCCAATTAAATCTCACTATATTTACCATGTCATGTATATGCATTATTATGCCTTTCTCTATTTGTCAATTGCCCGACTGTAATTTGTTCACCCAACATGCTTTTATCTTATGGGAGAGACACCTCTAGTGAACTGTGGACCCCGGTCCTATTCTTTCCATAGCATACAATCTACTTGTTTTACTGTTTTCTTTGCAAACATCTTCCACTCGATACGTTTAATCCTTTGTTACAGCAAGCCGGTGAGATTGACAACCTCACTGCTATTTCGTTGGGGCAAAGTACTTTGGTTGTGTTGTGCAGGTTCCTAGTTGGCGCCGGAATCCCTGGTGTTGCGCCGCATCACATTTCGCGACCATCAACCTTCAACGTGCTTCTTGGCTCCTACTGGTTCGATTAAACCTTGGTTTCATACTGAGGGAAACTTGCTTCTATACGCATCATACCTTCCACTTGGGGTTCCCAACGGACGTGTGCATCTACGCGTATCAAGCTAAATTTCTGGCGCCGTTGCCGGGGAGATCAAGACACGCTGCAAGGGGAGTCTCCACTTCTCAATCTCTTTACTTTGTTTTTGTCTTGCTTTATTTTATTTACTACTTTGTTTGCTGCACTAAATCAAAATACAAAAAAAATTAGTTGCTAGTTTTACTTTATTTGCTATCTTGTTTGCTATATCAAAAACACAAAAAAATTAGTTACTCGCATTTACTTTATCTAGTTTGCTTTATTTACTGTTGCTAAAATGGCCAACCCTGAAAATACTAAGTTGTGTGACTTCACAAATGCAAATAATAATGATTTCCTATGCACACCTATTGCTCCACCTGCTACTACAGCAGAATTCTTTGAAATTAAACCTGCTTTACTAAATCTAGTCATGAGAGAACAATTTTCTGGTGCTAGTTCTGATGATGCTGCTGCCCATCTCAATAATTTTGTTGAACTTTGTGAAATGCAAAAGTATAAAGATGTAGATGGTGATATTATTAAATTGAAAGTGTTTCCTTTCTCATTAAGAGGAAGAGCTAAAGATTGGTTGCTATCTTTGCCTAAGAATAGTATTGATTCATGGACTAAATGCAAGGATGCTTTTATTAGTAGATATTATCCTCCCGCTAAAATTATTTCTTTGAGAAGTAGCATAATGAATTTTAAACAATTAGATACTGAACATGTTGCTCAAGCATGGGAGAGAATGAAAACTTTGGTAAAGAATTGCCCAACCCATGGACTGACTACTTGGATGATCATCCAAACCTTCTATGCAGGACTAAATTTTTCTTCGCGGAATTTATTGGATTCAGCTGCTGGAGGTACTTTTATGTCCATCACATTGGGGGCGGCTACAAAACTTCTTGATGATATGATGGTGAATTACTCTGAATGGCACACGGAAAGAGCTCCACAAGGTAAGAAGGTAAATTCTGTTGAAGAAACCTCTTCCTTGAGTGATAAGATTGATGTGATTATGTCTATGCTTGTGAATGGTAGATCTAATGTTGATCCAAATAATGTTCCTTTAGCTTCATTGGTTGCTCAAGAAGAAAATGTTGATGTGAATTTCATTAAAAATAATAATTTCAACAACAATGCTTATAGGAACAACTCTGGTAATAACTATAGGCCATATCCTTCTGCTAATGGTAATGGTTATGGTAATTCTTATGGGAATTCTTACAACAATAATAGAAGTGTACCCTCTGGTCTTGAAGCCATGCTTAAAGAATTTATTAGTACACAAACTGCTTTTAACAAATCTGTTGAGGAAAAGCTTGATAAAATTGATACTATCGCTTCTAGAGTTGATAGGCTTGCCTCTGATGTTAATCTTTTAAAGTTGAAAGTTATGCCTAATAATGATCTTGATAATAAGATTACTACTACAGCAAATGCCATCCAAGTTAGAATTAATGAGAATATAAGATTAATGGCTGAGTTGCGTGCTAGGTGGGATAGAGAAGAAAATGAAAAACTAGCTAAAGAGAATAATGTAGCTAAAGTTTGGACTATTACCACCACTAGTAATGCTAATTCTTCACATGTTGCTACACCTCCTACTATCAATGGTAATATAATTGGTGGTGGCAATGTTTCTACTCCTAGTGCAAAGCGTACAAAACTGCCTGAAATTGCTAAAACTGCTGAAACTGCTTGTGATAAAACTGCTGAAATTTTTTCCAACCTTGGGAATAATGATCCCATTGCTGTAGCTCATAATGATTTAGATTTTGATGATTGCCACATCTCTGAAGTTATAAAGTTCTTGCAAAAACTTGCTAAAAGTCCTAATGCTAGTGCTATAAATTTAGCCTTTACAAAACATATTACAAATGCTCTCATAAAAGCTAGAGAAGAGAAACTAAAACTTGAAACTTCTATTCCTAGAAAGTTAGAAGATGGTTGGGAGCCCATCATTAAAATGAAATTCAATGACTTTGAATGTAATGCCTTATGTGATCTTGGTGCAAGTATTTCTGTTATGCCTAAAAAGATTTATGATATGCTTGACTTGCCACCATTAAAGAATTGTTATTTGGATGTTAATCTCGCCGATAATGTTAAAAAGAAACCTTTGGGGAGGATTGATAATGTGCATATTACGGTTAACAATAACCTTGTCCCCGTTGATTTTGTTGTCTTGGATATCGAATGCAATGCATCTTGTCCAATTGTGTTGGGAAGACCTTTTCTTCGAACTGTTGGTGCTGTTATTGATATGAGGGAAGGTAATATTAAATATCAATTTCCTCTCAAGAAAGGTATGGAACACTTCCCTAGAAAGAGAATGAAGTTGCCTTTTGATTCTATTATTAGAACAAGCTATGATGTTGATGCTTCTACTCTCGATGTTACTTGATTTGCACTTTCTGCGCCTAGCTGAAAGGCGTTAAAGAAAAGCGCTTATGGGAGACAACCCATGTTTTTACCTACAGCAATTTTTTGTTTTATTGAGTCTTGGAAGTTGTTTACTACTGTAGCAACCTCTCCTTATCATGTTTTTGTGCCAAGTAAAGTTTCTATGTCAAAGTTGATGTTATATTTGGGATTGCTGCGCAGAAACAGCATTGCTGTCTGTCACGAATCTGGGCATAATTCCCTGTAGAAAATTCGAAAAAATCTGCCAATTTACGAGCGTGATCCTCAGATATATACGCAACTTTCATTAGTTTTGAGTTTTTCCATTTGAGCAAGTCTGGTGCCATTTATAAATTCGTCTTTACGGACTGTTCTGTTTTTGACAGATTCTGCCTTTTATTTCGCATTGCCTCTTTTGCTATGTTGGATTTATTTCTTTGATCCATTAATGTCCAGTAGCATTATGCAATGTCCAGAAGTGAAAAGAATGATTGTGTCACCTCTGAATGTGTGAATTATTAATGATGCACTAACCCTCTAATGAGTTTGCTTGAAGTTTGGTGTGAAGGAAGTTTTCAAGGGTCAAGAGAGGAGAATGATATACTAAGATCAAGAGGAGTGAAAGCTCTAAGCTTGGGGATGCCCCCGTGGTTCATCCCTGCATATTTTAAGAAGACTCAAGCGTCTAAGCTTGGGGATGCCCAAGGCATCCCCTTCTTCATCGACAACATCATCAGGTTCCTCCCCTGAAACTATATTTTTATTCAGTCACATCTGGTGTTCTTTACTTGGAGCGTCGGTTTGTTTTCGTTTTTGTTTTTGTTTGAATAAGATGGATCCTAGCATTCACTTTGTGGGAGAGAGACACGCTCCGCTGTTGCATATGGACACATGTGTCCTTAGGCTTTACTCATAATGTTCAAGGCGAAGTTTCTTCTTCGTTAATTTGTTATATGGTTGGAATTGGAAAATGCTACATGTAGTAATTCTAAAAATGTCTTGGATAATGTGATACTTGGCAATTGTTGTGCTCATGTTTAAGCTCTTGCATCATATGCTTTGCACCCATTAATGAAAAAATACATAGAGCTTGCTAAAATTTGATTTGCATATTTGGTTTCTCTAAGGTCTAGATAATATCTAGTATTGAGTTTTGAACAACAAGGAAGACAGTGTAGAGTCTTATAATGTTTACAATATGTCTTTTATGTGAGTCTTGCTGCACTTGTTCATCCTTGAGTTTGCTTCAAATAACCTTGCTAGCCTAAACCTTGTATCGAGAGGGAATACTTCTCATGCATCCAAAATCCTTGAGCCAACCACTATGCCATTTGTGTCCACCATACCTACCTACTACATGGTATTTACCCGCCATTCCAAAGTAAATTGCTTGAGTGCTACCTTTAAAATTCCATCATTCACCTTTGCAATATATAGCTCATGGGACAAAATAGCCTTAAAAACTATCGTAGTATTGAATATGTACTTATGCACTTTATATTTTATTAAGTTGCTTGTTGTGCGATAACCATGTTTCTGGGGAACGCCATCAACTATTGTTGAATATCATGTGAGTTGCTATGCATGTCCGTCTTGTCTGAAGGTCTATCATTTTAGTGGTTGGAGCATGCAAAATTGTTAGAGAAGAACATTGGGCCGCTAACTAAAGCCATGAATCATGGTGGAAGTTTCAGTTTTGGACATATATCCTCAATCTCATATGAGAATAATAACTTTGCTACATGCTTATGCATTAAAGAGGAGTCCATTATCTGTTGTCCATGTTGTCCCGGTATGGATGTCTAAGTTGAGAATAATCAAAAGCGAGAAATCCAATGCGAGCATTCTCCTTGGACCTTTGTACAGGCGGCATGGAGGTACCCCTTTGTGACACTTGGTTGAAACATGGCATGCAAAGATCCGGTAGTCCAAGTTAAGTAGGACGAGGTGCGGGCACTATTAGTATACTATGCGTGAGGCTTGCAACTTGTAAGATATAATTTACATGACTCATATGCTTTATTACTACCGTTGACAAAATTGTTTCATGTTTTCAAAATAAAAGCTCTAGCACAAATACAGCAATCGATGCTTTCCTCTCGAAGGACCATTCTTTTACTTTTATTGTTGAGTCAGTTTACCTATCTCCTTCCACCTTAAGAAGCAAACACTTGTGTGAACTGTGCATTGATTCCTACATACTTGCATATTGCACTTGTTATATTACTTTATGTTGACAATATCCATGAGATATACATGTTACAAGTTGAAAGCAACCGCTGAAACTTAATCTTCTTATGTGTTGCTTCAACACCTTTACTTTGATTTATTGCTTTACGAGTTAACTCTTATGCAAGACTTATTGATGCTTGTCTTGAAGTACTATTCATGAAAAGTCTTTGCTATATGATTCAGTTGTTTACTCATGTCATTACCATTGCTTTGATCGCTGCATTCATTACATATGTTTACAAATAGTATGATCAAGATTATGATGGCATGTCACTTCAGAAATTATCTTTGTTATCGTTTTACCTGCTCGGGACGAGCAGAACTAAGCTTGGGGATGCTGATACGTCTCCAACGTATCGATAATTTCTTATGTTCCATGCTACTTTATTGATGATACCTACATGTTTTATGCACATTATATGTCATATTTATGCATTTTCTCGAACTAACCTATTAACAAGATGCCGAAGAGCCAGTTGCTGTCTGTTGTTTTTGGTTTCAGAAATCCTAGTAAAGAAATATTCTCGGAATTGGACGAAACTTTCGCCAGTGGTCCTATTTTTGCACGAAGCTTCCGACCGAAGACCTAACGAAGTGGGGCCACGAGGTGGCCAGAGGCTAGGCCGCGCGGCCCAGGCCCCGGCCGCGCCGACCTGCCCCCTGGGCCCCGTGTGGCCCCTCGCGTTGACCTTCCGCCTACTTAAAGCTCCCGTCGCGAAACCCCCGACCGAGAGCCACGATACGAAACCTTACAGACGCGCCGCCGCGAATCCCATCTCGGGGGATTCAGGAGATCGCCTCCGGCACCCTGCCGGAGAGGGGATTCATCTCCGGAGGACTCTACACCGCCATGGTCGCCTCCGGAGTGATGAGTGAGTAGTTCACCCCTGGACCATGGGTCCATAGCAGTAGCTAGATGGTCATCTTCTCCTTGTTGTGCTTCATTGTTGGATCTTGTGAGCTGCCTAACATGATCAAGATCATCTATCTGTAATTCTATATGTTGTGTTTGTCGGGATCCGATGGATAGAGAGTACTATGATTATGGTGATTATCAATCTATTGTTCATGTGTTGTTTATGATCTTGCATGCTCTCCGTTATTAGTAGAGGCTCTGGCCAAGTTTTTACTCTTAACTCCAAGAGGGAGTATTTATGCTCGATAGTGGGTTCATGCCTTCATTGATACCTGGGACAGTGACAGAAAGTTCTAAGGTTGTGATGTGCTGTTGCCACTAGGGATAAAACATTGATGCTATGTCTAAGGATGTAGTTATTGATTACATTACGCACAATACTTAATGCAATTGTCTGTTGCTTTGCAACTTAATACTGGAGGGGGTTCGGACGATAACCTGAAGGTGGACTTTTTAGGCATAGATGCAGTTGGATGGCGGTCTATGTACTTTGTCGTAATGCCCAATTAAATCTCACTATATTTACCATGTCATGTATATGCATTATTATGCCTTTCTCTATTTGTCAATTGCCCGACTGTAATTTGTTCACCCAACATGCTTTTATCTTATGGGAGAGACACCTCTAGTGAACTGTGGACCCCGGTCCTATTCTTTCCATAGCATACAATCTACTTGTTTTACTGTTTTCTTTGCAAACATCTTCCACTCGATACGTTTAATCCTTTGTTACAGCAAGCCGGTGAGATTGACAACCTCACTGTTTCGTTGGGGCAAAGTACTTTGGTTGTGTTGTGCAGGTTCCTAGTTGGCGCCGGAATCCCTGGTGTTGCGCCGCATCACATTTCGCGACCATCAACCTTCAACGTGCTTCTTGGCTCCTACTGGTTCGATTAAACCTTGGTTTCATACTGAGGGAAACTTGCTTCTATACGCATCATACCTTCCACTTGGGGTTCCCAACGGACGTGTGCATATACGGAGAAAGCTTATGTGGGTAAAGAGCAAAAATTCATGTATGCCTCTAAGGTGTCTAAACAAAAGAATTATTATAGGCCTAAAATTGATAAAACCCCTAGCACCACCATAGGAAATTTAGATAATGGAGCATCTAAGGTACCCTCTGCAACAAGTTGTGTTTGTAAGAAAAATAATGATGTTGATGCTTCTTCTCTTGATGTTACTTGATTTGCACTTTCTGCGCCTAGCTGAAAGGCGTTAAAGAAAAGCACTTCTTGGGAGATAACCCATGTTTTATTTTATTTACTGTATTGTTGAGTCTTGGAAGTTGTTTACTACTGTAGCAACCTCTCCTTATCATGTTTTTGTGCCAAGTAAAGTTTCCATGTTAAAGTTGATGATAGATTTGGATCGCTGCGCAGAAACAGCATTGCTGTCTGTCACGAATTCTCGCAGAAGTCTCTGTAAAAAAATCGAAAAAATCTGCAAATTTACGAGCGTGATCCTCATATATGTACGCAACTTTCATTAGTTTTGAGTTTTTACATTTGAGCAAGTTAAGTGCCCCTGCCAGATTCATCTTTACGGACTGTTCTGTTTTTGACAGATTCTGTTTTTTATTTCGCATTGCCGCTTTTGCTATGTTGAATGAGTTTCTTTGTTCCATTAACTTTCAGAAGCTTTGTGCAATGTCCAGAAGTGTTAAGAATGATTGTGTCACCTCTGAATATGTGAATTTTTGGTTATGCACTAACCCTCTAATGAGTTTGCTTGAAGTTTGTGTGAAGGAAGTTTTCAAGGGTCAAGAGAAGAGGATGATATACTATGATCAAGAAGAGTGAAAGGTCTAAGCTTGGGGATGCCCCGGTGGTTCATCCCTGCATATTTTAAGAAGACTCAAGCATCTAAGCTTGGGGATGCCCAAGGCATCCCCTTCTTCATCGACAACATTATCAGGTCACTTCTAGTGAAACTATATTTTTATGGGATTTCTATTTTCGTGCCCTCGGGTCCTTAGTTGTGCTCAGTTTTCCCCAGCTCCTTAGTTTTTCCTCAGTTTTACCCAAACGTTTGTCTGAAACCATCACACGTGATGTAACGGCCGGTTGCCCGACGGTTGACCGTTATCTTCTGACTAGTGGGGCCATGTAGAGCCTGCAAAGACACGTCAGACCATGCATCTTTGTTTGACCGTAAGCATCGCTGTATCCCTGACCAAAACGCGAACGAGTGGGGCTTCGGTATATCAAATGACAAGTGGGGCCATGACGCTGATACAAGGGGCAATACACGGGTAGGATTAGATTTTTAAACGGAGCTCTACAGCGATGGCACGGAGGAGGTGGCATGCGGGGTGCCGAGATGAGATCGACGTCCACAAAGAACTGCATGAGGCGAGACCAGACGCATTAGATAGATATGAACTAGACGCGTTTAACCATGCAAAGAAGAGAAGAAATGGTCGACGACATCGACGACCACCTCAAAACTTTGACTGACCGTGTCGGACACGAACGCGAGCAATGTAGAGAAAACTAGTGTCTCTCCTTTCTGGCGTGTATAGGTGGGTGCTAGGAGAGTGTGGTGGCGAAGGGAAAGACCTCGCGGCGGTCTGTGGCGTCCAGCATAGCGGGTCGGCGTGGCCGTGCCCACAGCGGCGTGCATGCATGTTCGGCATTGGCATCAGCATGTACGTTCGGCATTGGCCTCGGCGGTATCTCTGGTGTGTCAGTGATCGAATGAGGGGACGGGATTGAGGGTGCATCCCGACGTTGACCTAGCAGTGGCGGCGAGCATAGCCGTTCTGACCATGCCGATATCGGCATCGGCATCGTTTGGAGGCTGTGGTGCTCGAATCAAGTTGGGATTTGTTTCTTGTAGGCCAAAATGAATTTGAAACAAGTTTCATGTTGAAGGTTAGGTAACGAAAGTTTGTAACTATCCCAAAATTATACTAGCGCCATGGTGAGGTTCTTTTTGATAGAGCTATACGGTTGGGCAAACTTTTTTGACACTTTTTAGATAGGGTTCCTTGTTGTTACACGTATGGCATCATGTATGGAAAATTTGGGGTCATTTGGAGATGTTCGAAAAAATCACTTTGCTTAAGCGCATGCCGTTTCGTCTCGCTGAAACCAGCTTTTCTAACAAGGTGATTTTTTCTACCTTCTCTAAATAACCTCAAATTTCATACAGCTGATCTTCTATACATAGATAGATAGATTGTTTCGTTTTTACATTTTTCGAACATTTTATTTCCCTTTATAATACCCAATTGATTTTCAGGTCAAAACCTCGAAAAACAGCATCATGTATGGCATCATTTTCACCCTAAATTTCAAATTTTCTGAAACTTTCCCTTTTAGATATTCCTTGTTGTTATAGGTATGCCATCATGTATGCCAAACTTGGTTAGGTCTCACTGAAACCAGCTTTTGTAACAAATTAGGTTTTTTCTGCCTTCTCTAAATGACCTCAAAAATCATACGTGATAGGTTTATCATTCTATACAAAGATAGATGGTTTATCATTTTTTGCGTGAAAAGTAATGGCTACAACAAATTGTTGATGGTTTATCATTTTTTTGCGTGAAAAGTAATGGCAACAACAAATCGGTGATGCATGGTTTATCATATTTTTTGCGTGAAAAGTAATGGCAACAACAAATTGTTGATGGTTTATCATTTTTTGCGTGAAAAGTAATGGCTACAACAAATTGTTGATGGTTTATCATTTTTTGCGTGAAAAGTAATGGCAACAACAAATCGGTGATGGTTTATCATTTTTTGCGTGAAAAGTAATGGCAACAACAAATCGGTGATGGTTTATCATTTTTTGCGTCAAAAGTAATGGCTACAACAAATTGTTGATGGTTTATCATTTTTTTGCGTGAAAAGTAATGGCTACATCAAATTGTTGATGGTTTATCATTTTTTTGCGTGAAAAGTAATGGCTACATCAAATTGTTGATGGTTTATCATTTTTTTGCGTGAAAAGTAATGGCAACAACAAATCGGTGATGGTTTATCATTTTTTTTTGCGTGAAAAGTAATGGTAACAACAAATCGGTGATGGTTTATCATTTTTTGCGTGAAAAATAACGACAACAGACAGAGAGGGGTTATCCTGCCCGTTCCCTATATCATACGATCAACGGTCGGCGGGCACGATCCGCGTGACATGGGCTAGACCAATCAGGGCGATGATGCACGTCTGCGAGAATTTGTGAAGAGAGAGGGCAAAACTGAGTACTATCAAGAAACCAAGGGCACCTGAGTAGTAAATAGACTAAGGGATTCAAATATGAGATTTAAAAAATGGAAAATGCTTGTTTTGTACAATGAAACCCATCTTGGCCTACCTCAAACTATTTGCAATACCAATATACATCAGTGTGAGAATTGTGGCCTCAAGAGGAAGGTATGATGCGCACAGTAGCAAGTTTTCCCTCAGAAAGAAACCAAGGTTTAATCGAACCAGGAGGAGCCAAGAAGCACGTTGAAGGTTGATGGTCGCGAAATGTGATGCGGCGCAACACCAGGGATTCCGCGCCAACGCGGAACCTGCACAACACAACCCAAGTACTTTGTCCCAACGAAACAGTGAGGTTGTCAATCTCACCGGCTTGTTGTAACAAAGGATTAAACGTATCGAGTGGAAGATGTTTGCAAAGAAAACAGTAAAACACAATTGCAGTAGATTGTATGCTATGTAAAGAATAGGACCGGGGTCCACAGTTCACTAGAGGTGTCTCTCCCATAAGATAAAGCATGTTGGGTGAACAAATTACAGTCGGGCAATTGACAAATAGAGAAAGGCATAACAATGCATATACATGATATGATAAATATAGTGAGATTTAATTGGGCATTACGACAAAGTACATAGACCGCCATCCAACCGCATCTATGCCTAAAAAGTCCACCTTCAGGTTATCATCCGAACCCCCTCCGTATTAAGTTGCAAAGCAACAGACAATTGCATTAAGTATGGTGCGTAATGTAATCAACAACTACATCCTTAGACATAGCATCAATGTTTTATCCCTAGTGGCAACAGCACATCCACAACCTTAGAACTTTCTGTCACTGTCCCAGATTCAATGGAGGCATGAACCCACTATCGAGCATAAATACTCCCTCTTGGAGTTAAGAGTAAAAACTTGGCCAGAGCCTCTACTAATAACGGAGAGCATGCAAGATCATAAACAACACATGAACAATAGATTGATAATCACCATAATCATAGTACTCTCTATCCATCGGATCCCGACAAACACAACATATAGAATTACATATAGATGATCTTGATCATGTTAGGCAGCTCACAAGATCCAACAATGAAGCACAACAAGGAGAAGACGACCATCTAGCTACTGCTATGGACCCATGGTCCAGGGGTGAACTACTCACTCATCACTCCGGAGGCGATCATGGCGATGAAGAGTCCTCCGGGAGATGATCCCCTCTCCGGCAGGGTGCCGGAGGCGATCTCCTGAATCCCCCGAGATGGGATTCGGCGGCGGCGGCGTCTCTGGAAGGTTTTCCGTATCGTGGCTCTCGGTACGGGGGTTTCGCGACGGGAGCTTTAAGTAGGCGGAGGGTCAACGCGGGGGCCACACGAGGGGCCCAGGGGGCAGGTCGGCGCGGCCAGGGCCTGGGCCGCGCCGGCCACCCTCCTGGCCGCCTCGTGGCCCCACTTCGTTAGGTCTTCGGTCTTCTGGAAGCTTCGTGCAAAAATAGGACCCTGGGCGAAAGTTTCGTCCAATTCCGAGAATATTTCTTTACTAGGATTTCTGAAACCAAAAACAGCAGAAAACAGAACTGGCTCTTCGCATCTTGTTAATAGGTTAGTTCCAGAAAATGCATAAATATGACATATAATGTGCATAAAACATGTAGGTATCATCAATAAAGTAGCATGGAACATAAGAAATTATCGATACGTTGGAGACGTATCAGCATACCAATATACATCAGTGTGAGAATTGTGGCCTCATTTAGACAAAGTATGATTTGGGGGAAGCTGTTTTGGGAAGGGCTTATTGTGGAAAACCATGCACCTTCATAGCTACTAGGTGATTTGAGAAGTGGCAATTTGTGGTAAAACTTGATTTATCTATGATTTATCTATGATTTGAGAAGTGGCAATTTGTGGTAAAGACTCCATGAGTAAGTGCCACTCTTTTTAGGATTTTTTTGCACATTAAATGACTCATTTAACTAGTTAATCCCATTTGTTGACTCTCTGTTGACCAGCCACTTGAGGGTAAAACTGAGTATATTGCACTAGCCAGTATTAGCACTCGAGGGGAAAATTGAGCACACAAAAAATGCTAGTATAAGACTCGAGGGTATACCTGAGTATATCTAAATTTCCAGGGTTAGACTCGAGGACACGTGCAATTGTTGACGCGTAGACGCGGGTCGCGGTGGAGAAGTCGAGACGTGCAATCGTGGACGCGTGTCGCGTTGCAGAAGTCCAAGACGTGCAGACGTGCACCTGTGCACGCGTAGGACGCGGGTCGCATTAACCACCCCTCGCCTTTATAGACGCCTCCTCGCACTCTCTCTGTCACTCTCACTCGCTCACGCATCGCCAACTCTCTCACGTCCCATCATCTTCTCCAAAGCAAAAAACCCTCTCCCTCTCCCTCTTCCTCTTCCTCCGCCGTAGAGATGGACAAGGAGAATGCCAATCCCATCGTCGAGGTGGGCTCAAAGCGCGACGCCTCCATCTTCGGCGCCGTCCCCTCTACGGACGACGACGCCGCCGCCGCCGTCGCCGGTGCATCGGAGGCTGCTGCCGCCGGTGGCAGTCAGATCCCGGCGGGATGGGACGACCCCTACGACCCCGTGCCGTACGTCCCGCCCCCGAACCCCTACGACACCTCCCTGGAGGACCCATGGAACGAGGTAACTACGGTTTGCTTCCTTTTTTGTTCCCCATTCCTTTTTGAACCCTATTTTTGCTGGTGTAGATGGATCTGTAGATGGATGAGTATTGGGCTAATATTTGCGCCGATTTTATTCCATTTTGTTTTGATCACTTCTTGATTTCGTTTAAGATTTGGGGTTCGGCTGTTCGGTTAATTTATGCAAGTAATATTGGATCTCAATCAGTTAATTTATGCAAGTAATCATGGGATCTCAATCAGTTATTTTATGCACTAATCAAAAGATATCAACCGTTTAATTTTGCAAATAATCTCGAATGTGTTCAAGTTCAGATCTAGTTCAGATCTAGAATCTGTTTCTTTGCCTATGATGAATGGTTGGGCACAAATTTTTACAGGGAGGGTTCAGCGAACCATTGCTGTGTACAAATCTGTTGTGCATGAGCTTTAGTTCGCTAACACCTTCCCTGTAGATATATAATCATGTCCACTCTAACTGAGGCTGACTCTGTTTTTCTTAACTTTGTTATCATGTACGTTAGTCATCGTTGCAACTCATTCACTAGTTTCTGTTTGATATGGATCAGATGTCTGGCAGCGACGTCGGCAGCGACGAAGAGGAGGAGGACGTCAAGACTCGCCAAGTGCTGCGGAGGCTGCAGGTCGGCCAGTACATCTCCTACTTCGCCAAGGGGGTGTACAGGTGCCCCTTCTGCACCAGGAGACTCGGCGCCACGGACTTCAACTGCCTCGTCACGCATGCTGAGAACATCAGCAACACCTTCCCCAACGTCGGCACGACGGTGAACGTCCACTCCTTCCGCGCCAAGCACAGGGCGCTCGGCATGCACCTCCGCAGCTTGCAGCGGGTGGAGATCTCCGCCGGCCGCATGCCTCCGCTCAAGCCCAAGGCTCCCAAGGGGAGCAAGAGCAACAAGTGGAGGCAGAGCCAGATGGGGTAGGCGGAGTCCCTGGACGTGTGCTGCTGCTGCTGCCTCCTAGTTTGTTGTTGGGATCCCTTTGTTGTTAGCTAGGGATCCCTTGTTGATGCACACGTCCGTTGGGAACCCCAAGTGGAAGGTATGATGCGTATAGAAGCAAGTTTCCCTCAGTATGAAACCAAGGTTGAATCGAACCAGGAGGAGCCAAGAAGCACGTTGAAGGTTGATGGTCGCGAAATGTGATGCGGCGCAACACCAGGGATTCCGGCGCCAACGCGGAACCTGCACAACACAACCCAAGTACTTTGTCCCAACGAAACAGTGAGGTTGTCAATCTCACCGGCTTGCTGTAACAAAGGATTAAACGTATCGAGTGGAAGATGTTTGCAAAGAAAACAGTAAACACAATTGCAGTAGATTGTATGCTATGTAAAGAATAGGACCGGGGTCCACAGTTCACTAGAGGTGTCTCTCCCATAAGATAAAAGCATGTTGGGTGAACAAATTACAGTCGGGCAATTGACAAATAGAGAAAGGCATAACAATGCATATACATGATATGATAAATATAGTGAGATTTAATTGGGCATTACGACAAAGTACATAGACCGCCATCCAACTGCATCTATGCCTAAAAAGTCCACCTTCAGGTTATCATCCGAACCCCCTCCAGTATTAAGTTGCAAAGCAACAGACAATTGCATTAAGTATGGTGCGTAATGTAATCAACAACTACATCCTTAGACATAGCATCAATGTTTTATCCCTAGTGGCAACAGCACATCCACAACCTTAGAACTTTCTGTCACTGTCCCAGATTCAATGGAGGCATGAACCCACTATCGAGCATAAATACTCCCTCTTGGAGTTAAGAGTAAAAACTTGGCCAGAGCCTCTACTAGTAACGGAGAGCATGCAAGATCATAAACAACACATGAACAATAGATTGATAATCACCATAATCATAGTACTCTCTATCCATCGGATCCCGACAAACACAACATATAGAATTACAGATAGATGATCTTGATCATGTTAGGCAGCTCACAAGATCCAACAATGAAGCACAACAAGGAGAAGACGACCATCTAGCTACTGCTATGGACCCATGGTCCAGGGGTGGACTACTCACTCATCACTCCGGAGGCGACCATGGCGGTGTAGAGTCCTCCGGGAGATGAATCCCCTCTCCGGCAGGGTGCCGGAGGCGATCTCCTGAATCCCCGAGATGGGATTCGCGGCGGCGGCGTCTTTGGAAGGTTTTCCGTATCGTGGCTCGGTACCGGGGGTCGCGACGGCTTTAAGTAGGCGGAGGGTCAACGCGGGGCCACACGAGGGCCCAGGGGCAGGTCGGCGCGGCCAGGGCCGGGCCGCGCCGGCCTCCCTCTGGCCGCCTCGTGGCCCCACTTCGTTAGGTCTTCGGTCTTCTGAAGCTTCGTGCAAAAGGGACCCTGGGCGGAAGTTTCGTCCAATTCCGAGAATATTTCTTTACTAGGATTTCTGAAACCAAAAACAGCAGAAAACAGCAACTGGCTCTTCGCATCTTGTTAATAGGTTAGTTCCAGAAAATGCATAAATATGACATATAATGTGCATAAAACATGTAGGTATCATCAATAAAGTAGCATGGAACATAAGAAATTATCGATACGTTGGAGACGTATCAGCATCCCCAAGCTTAGTTCTGCTCGTCAAACGATAACAAAGATAATTTCTGAAGTGACATGCCATCATAATCTTGATCATACTATTTGTAAACATATGTAATGAATGCAGCGATCAAAACAAAGGTAATGACATGAATAAACAACTGAATCATAAAGCAAAGACTTTTCATGAATAGTACTTCAAGACAAGCATCAATAAGTCTTGCATAAGAGTTAACTCATAAAGCAATAAATCAAAGTAAAGGTGTTGAAGCAACACATAGGAAGATGAAGTTTCAGCGGTTGCTTTCAACTTATAACATGTATATCTCATGGATATTGTCAACATAAAGTAATATAACAAGTGCAATATGCAAGTATGTAGGAATCAATGCACAGTTCACACAAGTGTTTGCTTCTTGAGGTGGAAGGAGATAGGTAAACTGACTCAACAATAAAAGTAAAAGAAAGGTCCTTCAAAGAGGAAAGCATCGATTGTTGTATTTGTGCTAGAGCTTTTATTTTGAAAACATGAAACAATTTTGTCAACGGTAGTAATAAAGCATATGAGTTATGAAAATTATATCTTACAAGTTGCAAGCCTCACGCATAGTATACTAATAGTGCCCGCACCTCGTCCTACTTAACTTGGACTACCGGGTCTTCGCATGCCATGTTTCAACCAAGTGTCACAAAGGGGTACCTCCATGCCGCCTGTACAAAGGTCTAAGGAGAATGCTCGCATTTCGGATTTCTCGCTTTTGATTATTCTCAACTTAGACATCCATACCGGGACAACATGGACAACAGATAATGGACTCCTCTTAAATGCATAAGCATGTAGCAATGATTATTGTTCTCATATGAGATTGAGGATATATGTCCAAAACTGAAACTTCCACCATGGTTCATGGCTTTAGTTAGCGGCCCAATGTTCTTCTCTAACAATTTTGCATGCTCCAACCACTAAAATGATAGACCTTCAGACAAGACGGACATGCATAGCAACTCACATGATATTCAACAATAGTTGATGGCGTTCCCCAGAAGCATGGTTATCGCACAACAAGCAACTTAATAAAATATAAAGTGCATAAGTACATATTCAATACTACGATAGTTTTTAAGGCTATTTTGTCCCATGAGCTATATATTGCAAAGGTGAATGATGGAATTTTAAAGGTAGCACTCAAGCAATTTACTTTGGAATGGCGGAGAAATACCATGTAGTAGGTAGGTATGGTGGACACAAATGGCATAGTAGTTGGCTCAAGGATTTTGGATGCATGAGAAGTATTCCCTCTCGATACAAGGTTTAGGCTAGCAAGGTTATTTGAAGCAAACTCAAGGATGAACAAGTGCAGCAAAACTCACATAAAAGACATATTGTAAACATTATAAGACTCTACACTGTCTTCCTTGTTGTTCAAAACTCAATACTAGATATTATCTAGACCTTAGAGAAACTAAATATGCAAATCAAATTTTAGCAAGCTCTATGTATTTCTTCATTAATGGGTGCAAAGCATATGATGCAAGAGCTTAAACATGAGCACAACAATTGCCAAGTATCACATTATCCAAGACAGTTTAGAATTACTACATGTAGCATTTTCCAATTCCAACCATATAACAATTTAACGAAGAAGAAACTTCGCCATGAACATTATGAGTAAAGCCTAAGGACACATGTGTCCATATGCAACAGCGGAGCGTGTCTCTCTCCCACAAAGTGAATGCTAGGATCCATCTTATTCAAACAAAAACAAAAACAAAAACAAACCGACGCTCCAAGCAAAGAATACAAGATGTGATTGAATAAAAATATAGTTTCAGGGGAGGAACCTGATGATGTTGTCGATGAAGAAGGGGATGCCTTGGGCATCCCCAAGCTTAGACGCTTGAGTCTTCTTAAAATATGCAGGGGTGAACCACGGGGGCATCCCCAAGCTTAGAGCTTTCACTCCTCTTGATCATAGTATATCATTCTCTCTCTTGACCCTTGAAAACTTCCTTCACACCAAACTTCAAGCAAACTCATTAGAGGGTTAGTGCACAATTAATAATTCACTCATTCAGAGGTGACACAATCATTATTTTCACTTCTGGACATTGCATAATGCTACTGGACATTAGTGGATCAAAGAAATAAATCCAACATAGCAAAAGAGGCAATGCGAAATAAAAGGCAGAATCTGTCAAAAACAGAACAGTCCGTAAAGACGAATTTAGAAATGGCACCAGACTTGCTCAAATGGAAAAACTCAAAACTAATGAAAGTTGCGTACATATCTGAGGATCACGCTCGTAAATTGGCAGATTTTTTAGAATTTTCTACAGAGAATTGTGCCCAGATTCGTGACAGACAGCAATGCTGTTTCTGCGCAGCAATCCCAAATATAACATCAACTTTGACATAGAAACTTTACTTGGCACAAAAACATGATAAGGAGAGGTTGCTACAGTAGTAAATAACTTCCAAGACTCAATAAAACAAAAAATTGCTGTAGGTAAAAACATGGGTTGTCTCCCATAAGCGCTTTTCTTTAACGCCTTTCAGCTAGGCGCAGAAAGTGCAAATCAAGTAACATCGAGAGTAGAAGCATCAACATCATAGCTTGTTCTAATAATAGAATCAAAAGGCAACTTCATTCTCTTTCTAGGGAAGTGTTCCATACCTTTCTTGAGAGGAAATTGATATTTAATATTACCTTCCCTCATATCAATAATAGCACCAACAGTTCGAAGAAAAGGTCTTCCCAACACAATTGGACAAGATGCATTGCATTCGATATCCAAGACAACAAAATCAACGGGGACAAGGTTATTGTTAACCGTAATATGCACATTATCAATCCTCCCCAAAGGTTTCTTTTTGACATTATCAGCAAGATTAACATCCAAATAACAATTCTTCAATGGTGGCAAGTCAAGCATATCATAAATCTTTTTAGGCATAACATAAATACTTGCACCAAGATCACATAAAGCATTACATTCAAAGTCATTGAATTTCATTTTAATGATGGGCTCCCAACCATCCTCTAACTTTCTAGGAATAGAAGTTTCAAGTTTTAGTTTCTCTTCTCTAGCTTTTATGAGAGCATTTGTAATATGTTTTGTAAAGGCTAAATTTATAGCACTAGCATTGGGACTTTTAGCAAGTTTTTGTAAGAACTTTATAACTTCAGAGATGTGGCAATCATCAAAATCTAAATCATTATGAGCTACAGCAATGGGATCATTATTCCCAAGGTTGGAAAAAATTTCAGCAGTTTTATCACAAGCAGTTTCAGCAGTTTTAGCAGTTTCAGGCAATTTTGCGCGCTTTGCACTAGGAGTAGAAGCATTGCCAACACCAATTATTTTACCATTGATAGTAGGAGGTGCAGCAACATGTGGAGAATTAGCATTACTAGTGGTGGTAATAGTCCAAACTTTAGCTACATTATTCTCTTTAGCTAGTTTTTCATTTTCTTCTCTATCCCACCTAGCACGCAGTTCAGCCATTAATCTTATATTCTCATTAATTCTAACTTGGATGGCATTTGCTGTGGTAGTAATCTTATTATCAATATCATCAGGTTTAGCAGCCATTTTATTAATTAAAGAGGATTGTGATGCGGACATGTATGAGATTCGGGTTTCAGCATTTGAAATTTTAGTTTGCAGACCAGAAATCTCCCTATTCAAATTTTCAAGTTGATTTCCTATATTTTTCAACAAGGTAGATTGTTCATTCATAGTTTTAGTAAACAATTGGTTTTGCTCATATTGCGATTGCATAAAGTTTTTAGTGGATCTTTCAACATCTAGCATCCTTCCCTCATATCTACCATAAGTATTACCATTAGCAGGATATGGCCTAGAATTTTGAGCAACTAATGAAGCTAACGGAACATTATTAGGATCAACATTAGATCTACCATTCACAAGCATAGACATAATCACATCAATCTTATCACTCAAGGAAGAGGTTTCCTCAACAGAATTTACCTTCTTACCTTGTGGAGCTCTTTCCGTGTGCCATTCAGAGTAATTTATCATCATATCATCAAGAAGTTTTGTAGCCGCCCCCAATGTGATGGACATAAAGGTACCTCCAGCAGCTGAATCCAATAAATTCCGCGAAGAAAAATTTAGTCCTGCATAGAAGGTTTGGATGATCATCCAAGTAGTCAGTCCATGGGTTGGGCAATTCTTTACCAAAGTTTTCATTCTCTCCCAAGCTTGAGCAACATGTTCAGTATCTAATTGTTTAAAATTCATTATGCTACTTCTCAAAGATATAATTTTAGCGGGAGGATAATATCTACCAATAAAAGCATCCTTGCATTTAGTCCATGAATCAATACTATTCTTAGGCAAAGATAGCAACCAATCTTTAGCTCTTCCTCTTAATGAGAAAGGAAACACTTTCAATTTAATAATATCACCATCTACATCTTTATACTTTTGCATTTCACAAAGTTCAACAAAATTATTGAGATGGGCAGCAGCATCATCAGAACTAACACCAGAAAATTGATCTCTCATAACCAAGTTCAGTAAAGCAGGTTTAATTTCAAAGAATTCTGCTGTAGTAGCAGGTGGAGCAATAGGTGTGCATAGGAAATCATTATTATTTGCATTTGTGAAGTCACACAACTTAGTATTTTCATGGTTGGCCATTTTAGCAACAGTAAATAAAACAAACTAGATGAAGTAAATGCAAGTAACTAATTTTTTGTGTTTTTGATATAGAGAGCAAGACAGTAAATAAAGTAAAACTAGCAACTAATTTTTTTGTGTTTTGATTTAGTGCAGCAAACAAAGTAGTAAATAAAATAAAGCAAGACAATAACAAAGTAAAGAGATTGAGAAGTGGAGACTCCCCTTGCAGCGTGTCTTGATCTCCCCGGCAACGGCGCCAGAAATTTAGCTTGATACGCGTAGATGCACACGTCCGTTGGGAACCCCAAGTGGAAGGTATGATGCGTATAGAAGCAAGTTTCCCTCAGTATGAAACCAAGGTTGAATCGAACCAGTAGGAGCCAAGAAGCACGTTGAAGGTTGATGGTCGCGAAATGTGATGCGGCGCAACACCAGGGATTCCGGCGCCAACGCGGAACCTGCACAACACAACCCAAGTACTTTGTCCCAACGAAACAGTGAGGTTGTCAATCTCACCGGCTTGCTGTAACAAAGGATTAAACGTATCGAGTGGAAGATGTTTGCAAAGAAAACAGTAAAACAATTGCAGTAGATTGTATGCTATGTAAAGAATAGGACCGGGGTCCACAGTTCACTAGAGGTGTCTCTCCCATAAGATAAAAGCATGTTGGGTGAACAAATTACAGTCGGGCAATTGACAAATAGAGAAAGGCATAACAATGCATATACATGATATGATAAATATAGTGAGATTTAATTGGGCATTACGACAAAGTACATAGACCGCCATCCAACTGCATCTATGCCTAAAAAGTCCACCTTCAGGTTATCATCCGAACCCCCTCCAGTATTAAGTTGCAAAGCAACAGACAATTGCATTAAGTATGGTGCGTAATGTAATCAACAACTACATCCTTAGACATAGCATCAATGTTTTATCCCTAGTGGCAACAGCACATCCACAACCTTAGAACTTTCTGTCACTGTCCCAGATTCAATGGAGGCATGAACCCACTATCGAGCATAAATACTCCCTCTTGGAGTTAAGAGTAAAAACTTGGCCAGAGCCTCTACTAGTAACGGAGAGCATGCAAGATCATAAACAACACATGAACAATAGATTGATAATCACCATAATCATAGTACTCTCTATCCATCGGATCCCGACAAACACAACATATAGAATTACAGATAGATGATCTTGATCATGTTAGGCAGCTCACAAGATCCAACAATGAAGCACAACAAGGAGAAGACGACCATCTAGCTACTGCTATGGACCCATGGTCCAGGGGTGGACTACTCACTCATCACTCCGGAGGCGACCATGGCGGTGTAGAGTCCTCCGGGAGATGAATCCTCCTCCGGCAGGTGCCGGAGGCGATCTCCTGAATCCCCGAGATGGGATTCGGCGGCGGCGTCTGGAAGGTTTTCCGTATCGTGGCTCTCGGGGGTTCGCGACGGAAGCTTTAAGTAGGCGGAGGGTCAACGCGGGGGCCACACGAGGGGCCCAGGGGGCAGGTCGGCGTGGCCGGGGCCCGGGCCGCGCGCCTCCCTCCCCGCCGCCTCGTGGCCCCACTTCGTTAGGTCTTCGGTCTTCTGGAAGCTTCGTGCAAAAATAGGACCCTGGGCGAAAGTTTCGTCCAATTCCGAGAATATTTCTTTACTAGGATTTCTGAAACCAAAAACAGCAGAAAACAGCAACTGGCTCTTCGGCATCTTGTTAATAGGTTAGTTCCAGAAAATGCATAAATATGACATATAATGTGCATAAAACATGTAGGTATCATCAATAAAGTAGCATGGAACATAAGAAATTATCGATACGTTGGAGACGTATCAATCCCTTGTTGTTATGTTAGTATGATGGTGCTGTGAAGAACCTGTTACTATGTTGGCTGCTGTGTATGCAGCCTATTATCTATCCATATTATCTAGGGATTATCTATCCCTAGTCTACTATATTTTGTTGGCCGTACTTAGTTTTCTTGATTTACTATGACTGTGAATTTATCGTACATTATCCTGGAGATTTGCTTCTAGATTTAACTACATACATATGGACCAGAGGGAGTACTAGATTTGCTGCCATATTGGGCAAACAACGAGGGCCAAAAGGCACAAATAATTGAAGAAAGTCAGAAATGCAAGCTTCTCTAGATTTTATACTAATTTGGTGAAAAGGACAGAGAGAAAGAGGGGAAAAAGGTGCACTTAATAATGCCAATTTGGGGCCGAGAGAGACAGAACCCAGCTCCTGCTCACGTGCAACCAAACGCTTCTCGTCCTGTCCCACGCGGTCCCTTTCTACCAGCCCCACGCGACGCGGGCCCACACGACGCGGCCCCACAAGACGCGGCCCCACACGTGACAGAACGGTCAACTAAACGGGAATCCTGCCGTCTGAGCTGCTTCTGCGGGTTTCAAACAAGGGCTTGGGGAAAACTGAGGAAAAACTAAGGAGCTGGGGAAAACTGAGTACAACTAAGGACCTGAGGGCACGAAAATAGAAATCCCTATTTTTATTCCATCACATCTTATGTTCTTTACTTGGAGCGTCGGTTTGTTTTTATTTTTTTTTTGTTTGAATAAAGTTGGATCCCACCATTCTTATATTGGAGATATTACGCTCCGCTTTTTCATATGGAACACTTGTGTTCTTAATTGTGCTTTAATGTTCATGGCGAAGGCTGAAATTGCTTCGTTAAATTGCTATTTGGTTGGAATCAGAAAATGCTGCATATGGTTTGGAAATTTGGCAATTGTTTGAGCTCTCATAGATCATGTTTAAGCTCTTGCATCATGTAGTTTAATCTATTAATGAAGAACTACCGTAGAGTTTGTTTAATTTGGTTTGCATGATTGGTCTCTCTAAGTCTAGATATTTTCGGGTAAAGTGTTTGAACAACAAGGAAGACAGTGTAGAGTCTTATAATGCTTGCAATATGTTTTTGTGTGAGTTTCGTTGTACCTGTTCATACTTGTGTTTGCTTCAAACAACTTTGCTAGCTGATACGTCTCCAACGTATCGATAATTTCTTATGTTCCATGCTACATTATTGATGATATCTACATGTTTTATCCACATTATATGTCGTATTTACGCATTTTCTTGAACTAACCTATTAACAAGATGCCGAAGAGCCAGTTCCTGTTTTCTGCTGTTTTGGTTTCAGAAATCCTAGTAACGAAATATTCTCGGAATTGGACGAAATCAACGCCCAGGTCCTATTTTTGCACGAAGCTTCCAGATGACCGAAGAGGAAAGGAAGTGGGGCCACGAGGCCGCCACAACAGGGCGGCGCGGCCTAGGTCTGGCCGCCCGTCATGGCGTGTGGCCCCGACTTGCCCTTTCGCCTACTTAAACCTCCGTCGCGAAACCCCCGTACCGAGAGCCACGATACGGAAAACCTTCCAGAGCCGCCGCCGCGAATCCCATCTCGGGGATTCAGGAGATCGCCTCCGGCACCCTGCCGGAGAGGGGATTCATCTCCCGGAGGACTCTTCATCGCCATGATCGCCTCCGGAGTGACGAGTGAGTAGTTCACCCCTGGACTATGGGTCCATAGCAGTAGCTAGATGGTCGTCTTCTCCTAATTGTGCTTCATTGTTGGATCTTGTGAGCTGCCTAACATGATCAAGATCATCTATCTGTAATTCTATATGTTGTGTTTGTCGGGATCCGATGAATAGAGAATACTATGTTATGGTGATTATCAATCTATTGTTTATGTGTTGTTTATGATCTTGCATGCTCTCCGTTATTAGTAGAGGCTCTGGCCAAGTTTTTACTCTTAACTCCAAGAGGGAGTATTTATGCTCGATAGTGGGTTCATGCCTTCATTGATACCTGGGACAGTGACAGAAAGTTCTAAGGTTGTGATGTGTTGTTGCCACTAGGGATAAAACATTGATTCTATGTCTAAGGATGTAGTTGTCGATTACATTACGCACCATACTTAATGCAATTGTCTGTTGCTTTGCAACTTAATACCGAAAGGGGTTCGGATGATAACCCGAAGGTGGACTTTTTAGGCATAGATGCAGTTGGATGGCGGTCTATGTACTTTGTCGTAATGCCCAATTAAATCTCACTATATTTATCATATCATGTATATGCATTGTTATGCCCTTTTCTATTTGTCAATTGCCCGACTGTAATTTGTTCACCCAACATGCTTTTATCTTATGGGAGAGACACCTCTAGTGAACTGTGGACCCCGGTCCTATTATTTACATCGCATACAATTTACTGCAATACTTGTTTTACTGTTTTCTTGCAAACAATCATCTTCCACACAATACGGTTAATCCTTTGTTACAGCAAGCCGGTGAGATTGACAACCTCGCTGTTTCGTTGGGGCAAAGTACTTTGGTTGTGTTGTGCAGGTTCCACGTTGGCGTCGGAATCCCTGGTGTTGCGCCGCATCACATTTCGCCACCATCAACCTTCAACGTGCTTCTTGGCTCCTACTGGTTCGATAAACCTTGGTTTCATACTGAGGGAAACTTGCTTCTATACGCATCATACCTTCCACTTGGGGTTCCCAACGGACGTGTGCATCTACGCGTATCAAGCTAAATTTCGCGCCGTTGCCGGGGAGATCAAGACACGCTGCAAGGGGAGTCTCCACTTCTCAATCTCTTTACTTTGTTTTTGTCTTGCTTTATTTTATTTATTACTTTGTTTGCTGCACCTAAACAAAACACACAAAAATTAGTTGCTAGTTTTACTTTATTTACTGTCTTGCTCTCTATATCAAAAACACAAAAAATTAGTTACTTGTCTTTACTTTATTTGCCTAGTTTACTTTATTACTATTAAAATGAGTAATCCTGAAGTTGAAGTTCGTTCTTTTAAGCAACAAGGCACTACAAGGGAAAGGCCTACCGCCGGCGCACCTAAAAGGCCCATTGCCGGCGCACCACGAGCCCGCCGGTGCGAACGGGCCGGTGATAAGTGGCTACTGCCGGCGCACCAACCAGTGCGCCGGCGGAAGTTCATCTACTGCCGGCGCACCAGCGGTGCTTCGCCGGCAAAGGTCTTGTTCCACCGGCGCACGTGCCACTGCGCCGGCAGTAGAGCTTCCAGCACTGGCGCGTGCGATGTGCGCCGGCAGAAGGGCATTGAGGTGCGCCGGCAGTAATATTCGAAAATTCAATTTCGCGCTTTTTCCAGCATATAACAATTCATATTTGCATATTTATATAGCAGTATATAACAGTTCACATTTAGACAGCAGTACATGCAATATGAGAAGCACATAGAGAGCCAAGTTTCATTTCGGTATCAATACACAAATACGCAAGTCTCGTTGATTCATACAACACATGTGCATATGCAACACCGAAGGACGAAGTTTCACAAAGTTAGAAGTCTCGGTACATAGTCGTCACAAGTGTCGTCATACACCTCCCAATGTAGCTACTAACCTAAACTACGATCACATAGAACATGACCAACATGGTCACGATGACCATCATCACGAAGGCCATGGTCTTCATCCGGTTCCTCCTCATGTCCCTCATCTCTCCCGCTAGATAACGGGCGTATCTTCCTTCCGCCTCCACCCTAGTGGGGTATCCCTTGTAGCTGTTGCCACTGAAGCGGTGCACCTGTCTCCGACAGTCCTCCCAGTCGTCGTAGACTCCAGGAACCCTCCCCTTGTACACGACATATGTCGTCGGCATCTCCATGCACAAGACAAATAAAACGTTAGTACCAATGCAATGAACAAGTGCGAACTCAAATAAAAGACAAGTAGTATGAACTAAATAGCATGTGCCTCATACTTTGTTGGTCGAAATAAATAATAACATACAGGGATGGGGTCAGCGAGGCTAGGTAGGATGCACAATAGATTGATATTTGTGGCCATCACACCAAGCCTCACTGGCCCCACCCCGGAGTGTACAAGTGACCAAACATTTTAATCATCGGCCAATGCAATTAAGAAGTGCGAACTCAAATAAAAGACAAGTAGTACGAATTAAATAGCGTGCCTCATAATTTGTCGGTCGAAACACATATTAACATCCAGGGATGGAGTCAGTGAGGCTAGGTAGGATGCACAATAGATTGATACTTGTGGCCATCGCACCAAGGCTCACTGGCTCCACCCCCGAGTGTACTAGTGACCGAACATTCTAATCATCGGCGAACTCCAAATACGAGGCAAGTAGGGGTCGAGTAAATGCAAATAATTATTAAGGTATCTACGCCATAATCTTGAAATATATAGCAAAGTAAATGAAACTATAGACACATGTTCACATGCACATCCATACAACTAAATAAAAGCAACAAGTCGATTCTATGGGAATATGTAGCAAGTATTACAATACGGAAGTTCAAAGACATATCGTTCAAGCTGTAGCAATATTGTTCCCGTCGTAGGATCAGGTTGTACGCCTAGGGGGGAATGGACGGCAGCCCTCAAGCGTGTTGAACGGCCTCTCATCACGCGACATCTCCAAGCGGAGTTCTATCTCGTCATTAGGTGGTAGACCGTAGCCGTAGAAGAACTCGCCAGACCTTTTGTTGACATCATGCACGATTACCGTGCAAATGAACTGCTGGATGCGACTCCAGTTCTTTCTAATCTCTCTATCAGGGGCATCCGCCATGTTTACAAACCTCTCTCTGAGACTCTCTGGCAGCAACATGTCATCTGCGTACTTTATGTACTCCTGCATCTGAAGGATGGCGTACCACGCGTCCATCCCATTGTCTTGCTTCGACTGCCTGAGGCAGGGGAAGTTGGTTGTGTGGGTTAAGACCAAGCCTCCTCGGGATTTCCTCTCTACTTTGAGGGGGCCTGCCTTGTTGGCGAAGCCGGTGAGAGCATCATTGAGAAGGGCCCTGATGTTGGTGTAGTCTTTCTTCTTGTCCCTACCCGAGTCGAGATAGACTGCATGCGAGTGTTGCGGGTGCACGACGATGAGGGTGCAGTACATGTCTCTGCGGAAAACACACGGATTAACCTTTGGAAATGCAAATGGAGATATAGGATAGAATGGTGATGGGGACTAGTGTGTGATTACTTACTCGGGGAAGTAAGGGATGAGAATGGCGCCCTTCTTAATGTTCGCCAGCATGAAATCCTCGACCTGCCGTGTGGCAATCGCCCGATCCCCAGCGTTGCAGATGATGCTCTCCCGCATATAGAAGGGGTCCATTATCGCGATGGTCGGCGTCCCCTCCTTAACGATCTGGGAAGACAAGCTAAGAGCAACTAGGCGAACCACACTAAAGTGGAGCATTTGCATGCGATAGATGCTGAAGATGTCATTGAACCGGATGAAGCACAAGTCCGCGGGGTACTTCTCGACGAAGTTCATGCCAGTTGGCACCTTCGCCACGAAGAGAGGGTAACTTGGATTTTTTGATTTGAGAAGCTGCCTCTCCAAATACTGGACTTGGTTATGCAAGCTCGCCATATCCCCGGTGAGTAGGTTGAGGACATGCTCCGGCAGCATCGGTTCACCCAAGTGATGCAGAGGTCGCCAATTGTTTGGCAACTTGTCAAGGAGTGCCACCTTGTCCTTGTCTTTGGCCGCCGCCTTGTCTTTGGCGTCCTTCTTGTTTGCCCTCTTCCTCTTCTTGGGTTGTAGTACTGGACCATCTCCCACCGCCGTAACCGTAGCACGGAGTGTGTTTGGGCTCAGCATCTTTTTGACGGCGACGGCGGCGACCTCCTCGGGATTTTCCTCCTCAGCCGTTTCTTGAGAATCGAACAGCTTCTTGGAGCACCCAAATTTCGGGGCCGGCGCATCCTCATGGACAACTTGTGAAGACGTAGGAATATCCCATTGGAAGTCTTCACGTTCGTATTCCTCGGCCTCTGGCGCCGCTGGCTGTTGTGGTGGGGCGCTGACCACCGGCGCCGCTGGCTGTTGTGGTGGGGCGCTGACCACCGGCGCAGCTGGCTGTTGTGGTGGGGCGCTGACCACCGGCGCCGCTGGCTGTCGTGGAGGGACGCTGACCTGTGGCGCCGCAAGGTGCTTGTCTTTGCTTGTCGTCGACCCCGAGTAGGTGTTGATCCTAATTAGGGTCTTCGGCCATAGCAGTACCCAACCCTTCAGTGAGGCAAGATTCAACGGGTCTTCGTCATCGGCACCATGCGGTTGATTAGGAGGAAACAAATCCTCATAGCCCGGTAACGCCCGATCCACTTCAACCCGGTAAACGTCATCCTCCATATCTCGTGTGTGCCACTTCTTATCCAGGGGCCGAAGGATGGACCCCCTCGCGACGTCTTTGAGTTCGCCGTTTACTCTCATCAGGAAGGTGCATGGCGTTGAGAGCGCCTGCGAGAACATGTGTATGGCGTTAGAGAGAGGGCAAGGATGACGAAACTAATATATTAACTTGATGTACACATGGGTTAATTACCGTGAGGGCGTTGAGCTCGGCTAATGTCGACGGGCCGGCACATGCGGCGGCGGGCGTGCAAGTGACGGAGGGGCTGCTACCCGGCATGGACGGTGAATCCCTAGCACCAGCGACATTGCCGGCGGCCGGAGGAGTCTCCATTATAACATTGTCATTGCCGGCGGACGGCGGCGCCATCGAGTTGCTGCCGTCGAAGCTAACCACTTGCATTTTCGGGGGGGGGGCCTTGTTTGCCACCCTCATACCACGCGTGTAGAGCGTTGAAATCTGCTTGGACTGAAGCGGCGACTTCAGCTTTGACTTCAGGTACGAGCGTAGCTTTGAGTTGTGGTACCAGTTGCGGTACCAAACCAGCTTGGACTTCGGCTAGGATTGACTCCCTCATTTCCTCCGCCTCCCGCTGCTTCCTCTCACTGCGCGCATTTTTATCGTCCGCAGACGACAAGCCATAGTGACCATGCTTGTAGCCTGTACCGGCGCCAGCCACACGGCCTCTATGCGGCCTTCTCGTCGGTGAATGCTCATTAACGATGTTTAGCGCCCGTACGAGAGGCTTGTCCCAGGCTACCCTGCCCGTCGACGCCTGGGAGGAGGAGCCTTCGTCACATTGAGAAAGTTTTTGTCTTTCTTCTTCCTGCGGAAGAAACGCGAACCATTTAGAAATGTTGCTACTATTATATGAACGATACTTGATCTAATTAAACCGGTAAATTGCTTACCAGTTTTTTCTCCAACGCCAGGACCTTCTTGTCGTTCGTGAACCAAATTATGTCGGTTACGACCTTCGGGTCCGTGACAAGTTCCCCGGTTAGTTTCTTCTTATGGTACCGGGACCTGATGAATCTTCTTTCAAGCGGGTCCTTGTACTTGAGCCAGGGGTTCTCAATGCCGGCATTTACATACGCCTCGTCCTCCTTCGCCCAATAGGGCTCCTTTCCCTCGTACCCACGGCTCCCAAGGTTGTGGTTGCCGATGTTAAGCTCCCGCATTTCCTTCCCCCACAACTTGCGATTCTTGGTTGCTTGTAGCTCTTCATTGGCCACAAAAGCATCAAAGTCCGCCTGGGAGACATGCGGAAAGGCGGAGTGGACCTCTTCGAAACCTTTGCCCTCAGCAATCAGCTTCCGCACCATGTACTTGTAGCTGCTGAGGTGTTTGGTGAACTTCAGGAGGGCTTGTGAGTTCACAATGTTATTGGTTTGATCAGTGGAGGCGTAGTCGCCTAGGAACTTGTATCGTGAGTGCAACCTCGCAATGAGCTGGGCTCGCAGAGGCGCTTTGCTCTCAGCTCGGAGGTCCGTCTCGTTGAGATTGACGACCTCTCGGAGGATACATGCCAGTTGGTTGCCGTACCCCTTGGCAACATCCTTAGGCTCCTTCGGCAATCCACTGGCGGGGTCCACCTCTTTGACTGTGTCTCTGCCGGTGCCGACCGTGTTTTGGCGCCTTGCCTTCCGCGGCCTCTTGGAACCACTTGTCCCGGTGCCACTACTCCCGGCGGCGCCGCTAGGATCGTCGCCGCTTGTCTCGCCGCCACCCCCGGCGGCGCCGGTTGCCTCGTCGCCGCTTGGCGCGTAGGTACTACCCCCGGCGGCGTCGCTTGCCTCGTTGCCGCTTGGCTCGTCGCCACTACCCCCAGCGTCATCCTCCATCTCATGGTCCTCGTCGCCGCCAACACCAGCGGCCTCGGCATCCTCCTCCGTCCTAAAGAAGTGCCTATTGTAGTGCTCCTCTAATTGTTCTTCAGACGCCATGGTGGCTTGCACTAATAGAAGATGAAAAAGAGTTAGAATTCACGGAAAAATTCGGCATGACCTTTGCTAAAAATTGGTCATGCCGAGTGCTAGAATTGCCGGAACGGAAATGAATCGACATTCCGGCACTCAATAGCAACTCAATCCCTGTAACAGAAATGCAATTCACATATATATAGCCATGAACACCATAACCATCAAATTCTCACACTCAGACAACAACAGCTTTAGAGCCCTGGACACTTACAGTAATAGCACTTACAGTAACTACTGACTATGTTCTCTGTATTAAGAAAGAAATATTCCAGTGAGTCAGTGACAGAATTTCATCATGCTAGCCCTGGATTCAAACCAGAATTCAAACACTAAAATAAAAACCAGAATTCAAACACTAAAATAAAAACCAGAATTCAAACCATCTTTAGCATTTTACACCTTAACCATTTTACATCAACACCATGCTACTCTATGGCTACATAATTAAAATTGGTTTAGTGTCATTTCTCATTTGTGGATTATCAGAAAGCTCCAATTATATTTCCTTGATGTGAAAAATGAACTAAATGAACTAAATTTCAAACCAGAGAACAAATTCATTTTCTTTTCTTTTTTTCAAACCAGAGAATAGCACTTGTTCTTTTTATGAACTAAACCTACTGCTAGCACTTGTTCCTTTTAAATTAAGTAAACCTACTGCTAGTGAACACTTGACAGCATCCATTGATATAGCACATTTTTTCATTAAGCATTATTAAACCAGATAATAAATGTGATGCATGCCTAACCCTAACACTTGCTACTGGTGGCATTTGATGCTTGGCAGTTCTTGGCAGTAGGCATTCAACTGGTGGTTGTTTGATGCTAGCCCTGGACACTTGCTACTGGTGGTTGTTTGATGCTAGCCCTGGACACTTGTATGTATTCAAAAATAAGAAGCAAATATAATACATAACAGTAACTAGGTGCATTAGAAATACTGACTATGTTCTCTGTAGTAAGAATGAACCCATCTTTAGCATGAACCCATCTTTAGCATGAAGCAAACCAATGAATTTTATATATCAAATTCTCCAGGTACTGCAAGCATAAAAAAAAACCCTACTGCCTAGCTACCTAGGTACTGCAAGCATTTTTATTTTCATTTTCTTTATTTGCAACCAGTGAGCATCAACATGAGCATTCAACCATGGTGAACTAGCTAATTAATATTCTCTTGCTAATTAAAATTAGCTAGCACAACCTCTCTTGAAAACCAGATAAACTAGCTATGATGTACTTGTCTTTTTTAACTACTGCTTATTAAAATTGCTAAAATGAGAGAATCTACACACTAAAACATGTCATATTGCAAGCATTTTTTTTTGCAAGAAATGATAATATGTTGTTGTTGCCCCTGTGGGACATATGTTGTTGTTGCAAAATGAACCAGAGAACAAATTATAACAAACCGAGAGCAAATTTCAAAGCAAATTACTAGCAAAACCTAAATGAGCTAAATGAACCAGAGAACATTACTGCTTAATTACAACAGAAATACAGCCTTGGTCCTAAATCCTAAACCAGAGAACTAGCATCAACCATGCATAGCACCAATTTAAATCCATTTTAGCAAACCATTTTAGCAAACCAGAGACCAAAACCTAAATGAACTAAACCAATTTAGCTAGCAAAACCATTTTCATTTTCATTTAATGAAGAACTAACATACTGCCTAGTGTCTAGTTTTTATTTTCAATAGCATTTCATAGCATCTGCATTAGGCATTTCAGTAGCATCCTACATCTCAATTTTTCCTTACTGCAACCAGAGAGCATAAACTATAAACCCTAAATCGACCAGAGCACATCAAGAACTATAAACTACTACAAGAACTAAGGATTTTCTTACTGCAACCAGAGCACATCAAGCATTCTTGCAAGAACTACTGCAAGCACTAAGGATTCGAATGCACATCAAGCATTCTTGCAAGAACTACTGCAAGAATTCGGAGGCAGAGAGAGGGAAGGAAGAGGGGGATGGATAGGGGAAGGGAGAGGGGTTCTTACCAACGGCGATGGTGGCGACACCCTGCTGCTCCTCTCCGCGACGGTGGCCGGCGCGCAACGCCCTCCTCCTCCTCTCGGCGACGGTGGCGATGGTGGCCGGCGCGTGACGCCCTCCCCTCCTCTCCGCGGCCACGCCCTGCTCCTCCTTGCACGGCAGCTCCGGCGTGCAGCGAGGTCTCTTGGTCCAGGGCTTCCACGCGGCGGCGCTCGAGATCGACGGTGGCGGCGGCGCTCGAGATCGACGGTGGCGGCGGCGCTCGATTGGGAATGGGGAGGGAGAAGAGGGTCGCGCAGCGTTAAGTCCCTAGGCGGACCCACATTATTGCCGGCGCACCACATGGTTGGTTCGCCGGGGACAACTTAACCCCGGCGAACCAAACGGTGGTGCGCCGGCAATAAGGTGAGCCCGGCTATAACCTGGGACTTGTCCCCACCGGCTGGCCATTTCCTTTTCTATTTTATTTTATTTTTCTTCTTTTCTTTATTTCTTTTCACTTTCTTTTATGTTTCTTTTCTTTTCCCACAAATCCTATACTATTTTATTTCCTTCTCTTTTCAAGATAATAACCAAGCAATATGAGTTAATTAGGCATTACAAAAAAATATTTGAGTTATAGGAAAACAAAGCAAATATGCATGAGTGTTATTAATTATGCAAAAACAAAAAGATATATGTGAATTACATACACACATAATATTGACCAACACAATATTAATTAGTCATACATAAAATATTGGCCATGACCATATGAGTTAATTATGCATTACAAAAGCAATATGAGTTATAGATTGCAAATAAAGTTTTACATCATCGATTGAGAAGAGTGTTTCGCTTTCTTCTTGCTTTTCTTGCTCGTCGTTGAATAATTTAGCCCCGTGTCGTGACTTCTTCTTTTGAAGGGTCGACCTGACCTCGGTAGCGTGGTCCTGCTTCTTCTTGTGGTGTATGTTGTGTCTTCATCCTCGGATTCTTCCATCATTGGGTCTCCGACTTGTCCTTCGAAGTCTTCCTCGTTGGCGACTCCATCCATTCCGACGATGGTCCTCTTGCCTCTCCTCACGATAACACGGCTAGGCCTGGATGGGTCGGTTATGAAGAAGCATTGGTGCACGTGTTCTGCCAGTACCCATGGCTCATTCTGCGCGGTGGCGTTCGTGGACTTTGATTTGTTGGCTTCGGGTAGAAACATGGTGGTGAAATACCGGTCTTCTTTTGTGACGTTCTTAGCCCATCTGATACGGAACATCGGCACTTTCTCCCCAGCGTAGCTAAGCTCCCAGATTTCCTCGATTCTTCCGTAGTATCTAGTCTTTACGTCACCCGTCCAGGAATCCATCGTTACCCCTGAGTTCTGGTAAGCACTGTTCTTGTCTTTTTCTTCCGTGTAGAATGTGTACCCGTTGATATCGTACGCTTGGTAAGTCATGAGGTTGGGCGCGGGGCCATGTGACAAGGCCAATACTAGTTTATCCTTGTCAGAATCCATTGGTGGGGGATTAGCATCAATGTGGTCTTTGAACCAGCGCGCGAAAGAGGAGTTGTGCTCTCTGTATATTTCTGCTTCCGTCATCATCGGCTTGCCACTGTTCTCTATCATGGTTTTGTGCTCTTTCAACCAAGGATCGATCAAGTCAATGTGTTGTAGCGCTACTAAGTTGGCCCTGTCAAAGTCGGAAGTCCGACCAGACATGTGCACGTGCAGTTCCTTCCTTCCATTTTTGTGGCCTACTCCCTCGAACCTGCGGAGGTGCTTGTTTTGAGGCAAACCAACAGGGTCCTCGATGTCTAGATAATTCGTGCAGAAAGAGATGCACTCTTCGGTGAGCCAGCCCTGTACGATGCTTCCATCCGGATGTGACCTGTTACGAACGTATCCTTTAATGACCCCATTCATTCTTTCAAACGGCATCATGTTGTGTAAGAATGCCGGCCCTAGACTGACGATATCATCCATGATATGGACCAACAGATGGACCATCACGTCAAAGAATGCAGGCGGGAAGTACATCTCAAGCTCACATAGGATCACCACGATCTCTTCCTGGAGCCTTGCGAGTTTCTTCACGCTTATCGACTTCCGAGTTATGACGTCGAAGAAGTTACAGAGCCCAGTCAGCGTTGCACGGACATGGTCATCCATTATACCTCGGATTGCAACCGGAAGAATCTGCGTCATCATCACGTGACAGTCATGAGACTTCATGCCGCTGAAGTTTCGTTTCTTGGGGTCCATGTATCTGCTTATTAGCCCGGAGTAACCGAAGGGCACTCTGACTCCTAGAAGGCAATTGAAAAATTGATCGACCTCGGCCGGACTAAAAGTGAAGCAGGAGGGGGGACAGTAATAGTCTGGCTGCTTAATCCTTTTGCGCTTCTGACCGCCGTCCGCCTCCTCCTCCGACTGTCCCTCTTGGGCCGCCGGGATCTGAAGCTCTTCCCTGATGCCCAAAACTTTCAGGTCGTGTCTTGCTTTCGGCCCATCTTTGGTCCGGTCCGGCATGTTGAGAAGAGTGCCAAGCAAGCTCTCGCACACGTTCTTTGTAATATGCATGACATCAAGGCAGTGAGGTGTATCGAGAATTTTCCAGTACGGCAAGTCCCAAAACACGGACCTCCTTTTCCATACACCAATGAGCGGCGTCGTCACCGTTGCCTTTTTCTTCTTCTTCTCTCCAGGCTTTTGACGTATCTTTCCCGGCGGAGGGCACTCCTTCCAACCTTTCAGTAATGTATCGATCTCTTCGCCGCTCTTCTTCCGTGGAGGTCCTCGGGGTTCATTTGTACCATCGAACAGATCTCCACGCTTTCTCCACGGGTCAGTCTTCTGTAGCCACCTTCGATGCCCCATGTAAACTGTTTTCGAAGAGCCGGGATCCTTACCAAGCTGCAAAAACATCGTCTCTTCCATGCACCTGACACATGCCTTGTGTCCATGGCACACCTGGCACGAAATGTAACCGTATCCGAGGTAGTCCTGCACCGTCGTGATCAACGCGGCTCTCAAAGGGAAATATTCTTCCGCGACGGCGTCCCATGTATCTACCCCTTCCTCCGCCCACAACGTTTCAAGCTCCTCCTTTAATAGTTCGAGATACATGTTGATATCGTTTCCTGGCTGTGTCGGCCCTTGAATTAGCATACTCATCTGTATGTACTTCCTCTTCATGCACAGCCAGGGCGGGAGGTTGTAGATCCATACAAACACGGGCCATGTGCTATGTGTGCTGCTCTGGTTTCCGAACGGATTGAATCCGTCCGTGCTCGCACCCAACCTGATGTTTCTGGGTTCTGCCCCAAAACTTCCGAATTCATTGTCTAATGCTTTCCACTGGCTTGCATCCGAAGGGTGTGTCAGCACTGGGTGCTCAATCCGATCTTCATCATTCAACACTGCCTCCTTTCTTTCAGCGTGCCAGCGCATGAGCTTTGCTTCCTTGCGGTCCGCGTAGAACCGTTGCAGCCGGGGGGCGAGCGGGAAGTACCACACAACTTTCCGAGGAGCTTTCTTCTTCCCTTTCTTGTACCGTTCAGCGTCACACACAGGACATTTGGTCTTGTCCACGTGCTCCTTGCGATACATGATACAGTCGTTGATGCAGGCGTGATACTTTTCGTGGGGTAAGTCGAGAGGGCACGTGATTCTCTTGGCCTCGGCTAGACTACCAGGACACGTGTTCCCGGCAGGAAGGAGATCTTTCACGTATTCCAGGATGTCGTCGACGCTTGTGTCCGTCCATCCGTGTTTCGCCTTCATCTGCAGCACATCGAGAGCTACTCTCAAGCGAGACTCCCCCAACCCGCGACCTGAGTCGTACAACGGAGTATTCGAGTCTATCTCCAGTTGCTCAAGCTTTGATTTCCGCTTGGCGCCCTTCGTCTTTTCGAGAAGCAGATCTTGAAGATGAGGGTCCCGCACGACTGAAGCTAGCGGCACCTCTTCGTCGTCGTCAAGGTTATTGTCATCGTCAAGGTTATTATCGTCGTCAAGGTTATCGTCTTCTGCGACAAACTCTTCATCGTCATCAATGTCATGATGCCCTCCTTCTTGCCGGCCATTATTACCACCTGCTGCCGTCGCCCCATTGACCTCCGCGCCATCATCGCTCATCCATTGAGTGTGTCCATGCATGAAACCATTAGTGAGCAGGTGCCCCTGCAATTTTCCTGAATACGGGTCAAACCATTTCCCTCGTTTGCATCTCCGGCACGGACACAATACCTCCGTGCGTTTATTTTCATACATGTCGATGATCGCGTGTTTCAGATATCTCATCACGATGCTTTCACTCATCTCGATAACCATTCTCGCCTGCATGGTAAGATTACATAATTCATTAGAACCATGCATCCGTCGGTAGTTTTCACGGAAAATTTCGGCATGACCTTCCTACACGGTAGGACATAGGAGCGCCAGAAATGTGCCGAAACGGAAACTTGAAGAATCAACATTTCGGCGCAACGTTGGCAACTCATTTTCAACGCCAACACACACACAAGCACAAGCACAAGCACAACATATATATATGCCACACACGAGAGCTTTTCTTCAAATGTCCAACATACATTGATACATTCCTTAATTTGTTCATTAATCACCTATTTGTTTGATATATTCGTCAACAAGATCGAGACGTCGCGCCGCTACCACGACGTATGGAAGCCGACTTTCTAGATCTAGATCTAGATTGAGCGGTCAATGCGGGATAGTAGATCTAGATCTACATAGGGGGATGTGGGAGATGCATGTAGGAAGGGAAGATTTGCTCAAAAAATATGATTTTGTTTGGTCAAATTGGTGAAATTGGGGATAGAAATGGGCAAAAATGAGCTGGGTTGGGAGAAGCCTCGGGTTTGTGTGAAGGAGTGGAGTAATGGTAGTGGGGGGAGTGGTTGTTGAGCAGAAATAACTGCCCAGGTTACTGCCGGCGCACCAGGGCATGGGTGCGCCGGCAGCACATAGCCCTTCGGCTATATCACCGGGCCGGGCTAATCATTGCGGCGCACCAGCCCGGGTGCGCCGGCAATAGCGCATCCGCCGGCGCACCCCCGCTGGTGCGCCGGCAATGATTCTTGGGCCCGGCCCGAAGGCTGATAGCGCCGCGGCTGCCGCCGGCGAAGGAACGCATCCCGGCGCGGCTGGGAAGAGGTGCGCCGGCAACACATGCCACCGGCGCACGTCCTTGGTGGTGCGCCGGCACCTATTGCCTCCAACTATAGGCTTTTTCCTAGTAGTGAGGTGGAGAAAGTTTTAAAGATGCTTGGTACAGAATTAGTAATGCTCATCATAGGTGCATTAAGAAACACTCCACCACTATCCTTCTTAGGAACTTTTATGTTGGTTTATCTAGTTGGAATAGGTATGTTCTTGATACTCTTTCGGGAGGTAATTTCCTAGGTACTCCCGCTTTAGAAGCTAGTTGCATCATTGAGAGTCTAGTTGGAATACCACCTGTTAATGAAGTTAAAACTGAAATCTCTCTTGAGGATGTTATGAAAAAATTGGAAACCATAGAGAAAAATTTTCCAAGTATTGAAACTAAATTGGAAATGTTATTTGATAAAACTGATGAACTTGATAAATCCTTAGGAGGAATTGATGAAAGAATTAGTGTCCTAGGAACTTGTGTTGTCCATGATAATCAAACCAATAGGATTGATGAACTTGAAAAAGCTATGGGAACCTTGGGTTCAACCTTTTCTTCTCTCAAGTATAATGAGAAAGCTTATGTGGGTAGAGAGCAAAAATTCATGTATGCCTCTAAAGTGCCTAAACAAAAGAATTATTATAGGCCTAAAATTGCTAAAACCCCTAGCACCACCATAGAAAATTTAGATAATGGAGCACCTAAAGTACCCTCTGCAACAAGTTGTGTTTGCATGAAAAATAATAATGTTGATGCTTCATCTCTCGATGTTACTTGATTTGCACTTTCTGCGCCTAGCTGAAAGGCGTTAAAGAAAAGCGCTTATGGGAGACAACCCATGTTTTTACTACAGTATTTTGTTTTATATTTGAGTCTTGGAAGTTGTTTACTACTGTAGCAACCTCTCATTATCATGTTTTTGTGCCAAGTAAAGTTTCTATGTCAAAGTTGATGTTATATTTGGGATCGCTGCGCAGAAACAGCATTGCTGTCTGTCGCGAATCTGGGCCTAAGTCTCTGTAGAAAATTCGAAAAAATCTGCCAATTTACGAGCTTGATCCTCAGATATGTACGCAACTTTCATTAGTTTTGAGTTTTTCCATTTGAGCAAGTCTGGTGCCATTTTAAAATTCGTCTTTACGAACTGTTCTGTTTTGACAGATTCTGCCTTTTATTTCGCATTGCCTCTTTTGCTATGTTGGATGAATTTCTTTGATCCATTAATGTCCAGTAGCTTTATGCAATGTCCAGAAGTGTAAAGAATGATTGTGCCACCTCTGAACATGTGAATTATTAATTGTGCACTAACCCTCTAATGAGTTTGCTTGAAGTTTGGTGTGAAGGAAGTTTTCAAGGGTCAAGAGAGGAGTATGATATACTATGATCAAGAGGAGTGAAAGCTCTAAGCTTGGGGATGCCCCGTGGTTCACCCCTGCATATTCTAAGAAGACTCAAGCGTCTAAGCTTGGGGATGCCCAAGGCATCCCCTTCTTCATCGACAACATCATCAGGTTCCTCCCCTGAAACTATATTTTTATTCAGTCACATCTTGTGTTCTTTACTTGGAGCGTCGGTTTGTTTCGTTTTTTTGTTTTTGTTTGAATAAAATGGATCCTAGCATTCACTTTGTGGGAGAGATACACGCTCCGTTGTTGCATATGGACAAATGTGTCCTTAGGCTTTACTCATAATATTCAAGGCGAAGTTTCTTCTTCGTTAAATTGTTATATGGTTGGAATTGGAAAATGCTACATGTAGTAATTCTAAAATGTCTTGGATAATGTGATACTTTGCAATTGTTGTGCTCATTTTTAAGCTCTTGCATCATATACTTTGTACCCATTAATGAAGAAATACATAGAGCTTGCTAAAATTTGGTTTGCATATTTGGTCTCTCTAAGGTCTAGATAATATCTAGTATTGAGTTTTGAACAACAAGGAAGACGGTGTAGAGTCTTATAATGTTTACAATATATCTTTTATGTGAGTTTTGCTGCACCGGTTCATCCTTGAGTTTGCTTCAAATAACCTTGCTAGCCTAAACCTTGTATCGAGAGGGAATACTTCTCATGCATCCAAAATCCTTGAGCCAACCACTATGCCATTTGTGTCCACCATACCTACCTACTACATGGTATTTCTCCGCCATTCCAAAGTAAATTGCTTGAGTGCTACCTTTAAAATTCCATCATTCACCTTTGCAATATATAGCTCATGGGACAAAATAGCCTTAAAAACTATTGTAGTATTGAATATGTACTTATGCACTTTATCTCTTATTAAGTTGCTTGTTGTGCAATAACCATGCTTCTGGGGAACGCCATCAACTATTTGTTGAATATCATGTGAGTTGCTATGCATGTCCGTCTTGTCTGAAGTAAGAGGGATCTACCACCTTAATGGTTGGAGCATGCATATTGTTAGAGAAGAACATTGGGCCGCTAACTAAAGCCATGAATCATGGTGGAAGTTTCAGTTTGGACATATATCCTCAATCTCATATGAGAATAATAATTGTTGCCACATGCTTATGCATTAAAGAGGAGTCCATTATCTGTTGTCCATGTTGTCCCGGTATGGATGTCTAAGTTGAGAATAATCAAAAGCGAGAAATCCAAAATGCGAGCTTTCTCCTTAGACCTTTGTACAGGCGGCATGGAGGTACCCCTTTGTGACACTTGGTTGAAACATGTGCATTGCAAAGATCCGGTAGTCCAAGCTAAGTAGGACAAGGTGCGGGCACTATTAGTATACTATGCATGAGGCTTGTAACTTGTAAGATATAATTTACATAACTCATATGCTTTATTACTACCGTTGACAAAATTGTTTCATGTTTTCAAAATAAAAGCTCTAGCACAAATATAGCAATCGATGCTTTCCTCTTTGAAGGACCTTTCTTTTACTTTTATTGTTGAGTCAGTTCACCTATCTCTCTCCACCTTAAGAAGCAAACACTTGTGTGAACTGTGCATTGATTCCTACATACTTGCATATTGCACTTGTTATATTACTTTATGTTGACAATATCCATGAGATATACATGTTATAAGTTGAAAGCAACCGCTGAAACTTAATCTTCCTTTGTGTTGCTTCAATACCTTTACTTTGATTTATTGCTTTATGAGTTAACTCTTATGCAAGACTTATTTATGCTTGTCTTGAAGTACTATTCATGAAAAGTCTTTGCTTTATGATTCATTTGTTTACTCATGTCATTACCATTGTTTTGATCGCTGCATTCATTACATATGTTTACAAATAGTATGATCAAGATTATGATGGCATGTCACTTCAGAAATTATCTTTGTTATCGTTTTACCTGCTCGGGACGAGCAGAACTAAGCTTGGGGATGCTGATACGTCTCCAACGTATCGATAATTTCTTATGTTCCATGCTACATTATTGATGATATCTACATGTTTTATGCACATTATATGTCATATTTACGCATTTTCGGAACTAACCTATTAACAAGATGCCGAAGAGCCAGTTGCTGTTTTCTGCTGTTTTTGGTTTCAGAAATCCTAGTAACGAAATATTCTCGGAATTGGACGAAATCAACGCCCAGGGTCCTATTTTTGCACGAAGCTTCCAGAAGACCGAAGAGGAAAGGAAGTGGGGCCACGAGGCGCCGCCACAACAGGGCGGCGCGGCCTAGGTCTTGGCCGCGCGGCCCTGTCATGTGGGGCCCTCGTGTGGCCCCCTGACTTGCCCTTCCGCCTACTTAAAGCCTCCGTCGCGAAACCCCAGTACCGAGAGCCACGATACGGAAAACCTTCCAGAGACGCCGCCGCGAATCCCATCTCGGGGGATTCAGGAGATCGCCTCCCCGCCGGAGAGGGGATTCATCTCCGGAGGACTCTTCATCGCCATGATCGCCTCCGGAGTGATGAGTGAGTAGTTCACCCCTGACTATGGGTCCATAGCAGTAGCTAGATGGTCGTCTTCTCCTAATTGTGCTTCATTGTTGGATCTTGTGAGCTGCCTAACATGATCAAGATCATCTATCTGTAATTCTATATGTTGTGTTTGTCGGGATCCGATGAATAGAGAATACTATGTTATGGTGATTATCAATCTATTGTTTATGTGTTGTTTATGATCTTGCATGCTCTCCGTTATTAGTAGAGGCTCTGGCCAAGTTTTTACTCTTAACTCCAAGAGGGAGTATTTATGCTCGATAGTGGGTTCATGCCTTCATTGATACCTGGGACAGTGACAGAAAGTTCTAAGGTTGTGATGTGTTGTTGCCACTAGGGATAAAACATTGATTCTATGTCTAAGGATGTAGTTGTCGATTACATTACGCACCATACTTAATGCAATTGTCTGTTGCTTTGCAACTTAATACTGAAAGGGGTTCGGATGATAACCTGAAGGTGGACTTTTTAGGCATAGATGCTTGGATGGCGGTCTATGTACTTTGTTGTAATGCCCAATTAAATCTCACTATATTTATCATATCATGTATATGCATTGTTATGCCCTTTTCTATTTGTCAATTGCCCGACTGTAATTTGTTCACCCAACATGCTTTTATCTTATGGGAGAGACACCTCTAGTGAACTGTGGACCCCGGTCCTATTCTTTACATCGCATACAATTACGCAATACTTGTTTTACTGTTTTCTTGCAAACAATCATCTTCCACACAATACGGTTAATCCTTTGTTACAGCAAGCCGGTGAGATTGACAACCTCGCTGTTTCGTTGGGGCAAAGTACTTTGGTTGTGTTGTGCAGGTTCCACGTTGGCGCCGAAATCCCTGGTGTTGCGCCGCATCACATTTCGCCACCATCAACCTTCAACGTGCTTCTTGGCTCCTACTGGTTCGATAAACCTTGGTTTCATACCGAGGGAAACTTGCTTCTATACGCATCATACCTTCCACTTGGGGTTCCCAACGGACGTGTGCATCTACGCGTATCACTAGCCCAAACCTTGTACTGAGAGGAAATGCTTCTCGTGCATCCAAACACCTTGAGCCAAAAACCATGCCATTTGTGTCCACCATATCTACCTACTATGTGGTATTTTTCTGCCATTCCAAAGTAAATTACTTGAGTGCTACCTTTAAAATTTCATTCCTTTACCTTTACAATATATAGCTCATGGGACAAATAGCTTAAAAACTATTGTGGTGATGAATATGTAGTTATGTGTCTTAATTCTTATAAGTTGCTTGTTGAGCGGTAACCATGTTTCTGGGGACGCCATCAACTTTACCTTTGTTGGATATCATGTGAGATGCTATGCATGTTCGTCTTGTCTGAAGTAAGTGCGATTTCATGATCAAATGGTTTGAGTATGCATATGTTAGAGAAGAACATTGGGCCGCTAACTAAAGCCATGTATCATGGTGGAAGTTTCAGTTTGGACATACAACCTCAATCTCTTATGAGAATATTAACTGTTGTTGAATGCTTAAGCATTAAAAGAGGAGTCCATTATCTGTTGTCTATGTTGTCCCGGTATGGATGTCTAAGTTGAGAATAATCAAAAGCGAGAAATCCAATGCGTGCTTTCTCCTTAGACACTTGTACAGGCGGCATAGAGGTACCCCTTTGTGACACTTGGTTGAAACATATGTTATGCAATGATAATCCGTGTCTTCCGAGCTAAGTAGGACAAGGTGCGAGCACTATTAGTACTCTATGCATGAGACTTGCAACTTGTAGGAAGTATTATGCATAGCACATATGAATTATTACTACCGTTGACAAAATTGTTTCTATGTTTTCAAAACAAAAGCTCTAGCACAAAAATAGTAATCCATGCTTCCCTCGAAGGGCCATTCTTTTACTTTATGTTGAGTCAGTTTACCCACTCCTTTCCATCTTAGAAGCAAACACTTGTGTTAACTGTGTGCATTGATTCTTACATGTTTACTTATTGCACCTGTTATATTACTCTATTTTGACAAATATCCATGAGATATACATGTTACAAGTTGAAAGCAACCTGAAACTTAATCATCCTTTGTGTTGCTTCAATTCATTCTACTTAGAATTTATTGCTTATGAGTTAGCTCTTATGCAAGTCTTATTGATACTTGTCTTGAAAGTACTATTCATGAAAAGTTTTGCTATATGATTCATTTGTTTAGTCATTATCTTTGTTAGCAATCTTTTGTTCAGATCACTCCATTCATCTCATATGCTTTACAATAATGTTGATCAAGATTATGTTGGTAGCATGTCACTTCAGAAATTATTTGTGTTATCGTTTACCTACTCGAGGGCGAGTAGGAACTAAGCTTGGGGATGCTTGATACGTCTCAAACGTATCTATAATTTCTTATGTTCCATGCTACTTTTATGACAATACTTGAATGTTTTATACATACTTTACAGCATTATTATACATTTTTCGGCACTAACCTATTAATAAGATGCCGAAGTGCCAGTTGTTGTTTTTCTGTTGGTTTCAGAAATCCTAGTAAGGAAATATTCTCGGAATTGGACGAAATCAACGCCCAGGGCCTATTTTTACACGAAGCTTCCGAAGACCGAAAGGGAGACGGTGGGGCCACGAGGTGGCCACACACCAGGGCGGCGCGGCCCAGGCCCTGGCCGCGCGGCCCTAGTGTGTGGGCCCCTCGTGACGCCCCCTGACCTACCCTTCCGCCTACAAATAGCCTTCGTCGCGAAACCCCCTGTACCGAGAGCCACGATACGGAAAACCTTCCAGAGACGCCGCCGTCGCGAATCCCATCTCGGGGATTCAGGAGATCGCCTCCGGCACCCTGCCGGAGGGGGAATCATCACCGAGGGGCTCTACATCATCATGCCCGCCTCCGGATTGATGCGTGAGTAGTTCATCCTTGGACTATGGGTCCATAGCAGTAGCTAGATGGTTGTCTTCTCCGCTTGTGCTATCATTGTTATAGATCTTGTGAGCTGCCTAACATGATCAAGATCATCTATTTGTAATGCTACATGTTGTGTTTGGCGGGATCCAATGAATATAGAATATTATGTTAAGTTGATTATCAATCTATCATATATGTGTTGTTTATGTTCTTGCATGCTCTCCGTTGCTAGTAGAGGCTCTGGCCAAGTTCATACTTGTAACTCCAAGAGGGAGTAATTATGCTCGATAGTGGGTTCATGCCTCCATTGAATCTGGGATCGTGACAGTAGGTTCTAAGGTTGTGGATGTGTTGTTGCTACTAGGGATAAAACATCGATTTGTCTAAGGATATTTGTGTTGATTACATTACGCGCCATACTTAATGCAATTATCTGTTGTTTACAACTTAATACTGGAAGGGGTTCGGATGATAACCTGAAGGTGGATTATTTAGGCATAGATGCATGCTGGATAGCGGTCTATGTACTTTGTCGTAATGCCCTGATTAAATCACATAGTAATCATCATTGATATGTATTGAATCTTTATTTGTCAATTGCCCGCCTGTAATTTGTTCACCCAGCATGTTAGTTATCTTATTGGAGAGACACCTCTAGTGAACTGTGGACCCCGGTCCATTCTTTTACATCTGAATACATTCTATTGTTTTTACTGTTCTTTGCAAACAAACACCATCTTCCACTCGATACGCTTAATCCTTTGTTTTCAGCAAGCCGGTGAGATTGACAACCTCACTGTTACGTTGGGGCAAAGTACTTTGATTGTGTTGTGCAGGTTCCACGTTGGCGCCGGTTTCCCTGGTGTTGCGCCGCACTACACTCCTCCACCAACAACCTTCACGTGCTTCTTGGCTCCTACTGGTTCGATAACCTTGGTTTCATATCGAGGGAAACTTGGTGTAGGCTGCACATAACTTCTTCCGGCACTGCGCTACTCTGATCTATGAGAGAAGGTTCATCAACCTCGTCGAGTTCTACTTTTCTTCCAGTCACTTCTTTAGTGAGAAACTCCTTCTCAAGAAAGGATCCGTTCTTGGCAACAAAGATTTTGCCTTCGGATCTGTGATAGAAAGTATACCCAATTGTTTCTTTAGGGTATCCTATGAAGACGCATTTCTCCGCTTTGGGTTCTAGCTTGTCAGGTTGTAACTTCTTTACATAAGCTTCGCAACCCCAAACTTTAAGGAACGACAGCTTAGGTTTCTTCCCAAACCATAATTCATATGGTGTCGTTTCAACGGATTTAGATGGTGCCCTATTTAAAGTGAATGCGGCTGTCTCTAATGCATAACCCCAAAATGATAATGGCAAATCGGTAAGAGACATCATAGAACGAACCATATCTAAGAGAGTTCGATTACGATGTTCGGACACACCATTGCGCTGTGGTGTTCCCGGCGGTGTCAATTGTGAAAGTATTCCGCATTTCTTTAAATGCATGCCAAACTCATAACTCAGATATTCGCCTCCGCGATCAGAACGCAGAAACTTAATCTTCTTGTTACGTTGATTTTCTACTTCACTTTGGAATTCCTTGAACTTCTCGAAAGTCTCGGACTTATGTTTCATAAAGTAAATATACCCATATCTACTCAGATCATCCGTGAAGGTTAGAACATAACGATAACCACCGCGCGATGCTACACTCATTGGTCCGCACACATCGGTATGTATGATTTCCAATAAGTCTGTAGCTCGCTCCATTGTACCAGAAAATGGAGTCTTAGTCATTTTTTCCATTAGACATGCTTCGCATCTGTCAAGTGACTCAAAGTCAAGTGACTCAAGAAGTCCATCGGAATGGAGTTTCTTCATGCGCTTCACTCCAATATGACCAAGACGACAGTGCCACATATAAGTAGAATTATCATTCAATTTAATTCGCTTAGCATCAATGTTATGAACATGTGTATCACTACTATCGAGATTTAACAAGAATAAACCATTCATCTCAGGTGCATGGCCATAAAAGACATTACTCATATAAATCGAACAACCATTATTCTCAGACTTAAATGAATAACCGTCTTGCATCAAACAAGATCCAGATATAATGTTCATGCTCAACGCAGGTACCAAATAACAATTATTAAGGTTTAAAACTAATCCCGAAGGTAGATGTAGAGGGAGCGTGCCGACGGCGATCACATCGACTTTGGATCCATTTCCAACGCGCATCGTCACCTCGTCCCTCGCCAGGCTTCGTTTATTCCGCAGTTCCTGTTTCGAGTTACAAATGTGAGCAACCGAACCAGTATCAAATACCCAGGCACTACTACGAGAACCAGTAAGATAGACATCTATAACATGTATATCAAATATACCTTTCTTCTTGACGTGGCCGCTCTTCAGATCGGCCAAGTATTTGGAGCAATTGCGCTTCCAGTGCCCCTTCCCCTGGCAGTAGTAGCACACAGTCTCAGGCTTAGGACCAGCCTTAGGCTTCTCAGGAGGCGCTGCAACTTTCTTGCCGCCCTTCTTGAAGTTGCCCTTGTTAGGCTTGCCCTGCTTCTTGAAACTGGTGGTCTTGTTGACCATCAACACTTGGTTCTCCTTCCGTATTTCTACTTCAGCAGACTTCAGCATGGAGAAGAGTTCAGGTAACTCTTTGTTCATGTTCTGCATGTTGTAGTTCATCACGAAGTTCTTGTAACTTGGTGGCAGTGATTGGAGGACACGATGAATACCCAGCTGGTTAGGGATCACAATCCCCAAGTCACTGAGCTTCTTCGCGTGCCCGGACATGGCGAGCACGTGCTCACTAACGGAGCTGCCCTCTTCCATCATACAGCCAAAGAACTGTTTCGAGGCCTCATAGCTCTCCACGGCTGCATGAGTTTCAAAGATAACCTTGAGCTCACGCATCATCTCACATGGGTCGTGGTGCTCAAAACGCTTTTGGAGCTCTGCCTCTAGGCTGCACAGGATGGCACACTGAACTTGAGAGTACACCCGAGTCTCGAAACATTCTTTACGTCCTCGGATACTGCAGGAGGTGGTGGGGGACCTAGCGGTGCATCGAGCACATATTGCAGGCTTCCACCAGTGAGGAAAATCCTCACATGACGGAACCAGTCAGTGAAGTTGCTACCATTGCTCTTAAGCTTTTCTTTCTCTAGGAACTGGTTAAAATTGATGGAGGGGGCGCCATGATCTACAACATATTTGCAAAGAGTTTAGACTAAGTTTATGATAAATTGAGTTCAATTTTAATTCTTAAATTAACTAGGTGAACTCCCACTCAAAACAACATCCCTCGCATTGTCTTAGTGATTACACGAACCAAATCCACTACACCAAGTCCGATCTTCACGAGAAAAGATGTAGCTTCAAAGGCGAACACTCAAAGTGTTCATCATATCATTCATATGACTCATGCTCTACCTTTCGGTATCCCGTGTTCCGAGACCATGTCTGTACATGCTAGGCTCGTCAAGGCAACCTTAGTATCCGCGTGTGCAAATCTGGCTTGCACCCGTTGTATGCACATGTAGAGTCTATCACACCCGATCATCACGAGATGCTTCGAAACGACAAGTCTTAGCAACGGTGCATACTAAGGATGAACACTTTATTATCTTGATATTTAGTGAGAGGGATCATCTTATAATGCTACCGTCGCGATCTAAGCAAAATAAGATGCATAAAAAGGATTAACATCACATGCAATTCATAATGTGTGATATGATATGGCCTTTCTTCTTGTGCTTTTGATCTCCATCTCCAAAGCACGGACATGATCTCCATCATCACCAGCATGGCGTCAAGGTCAGTGGCGCCGCTTCATGGTTGTCCATCACTTATAGCTACTATAACAACTACTTGAAATAAAGCTATTACATGATGAATAGACACGCAGGTCTTTAACAAAAATTAAAGACAACCATTAGGCTCCTGCCGGTTGCCATAATACAACAATGAACATCTCATACATCAAATATAATCATCATCACATCATGGCCATATCACATCACCAAACCCTGCAAAAACAAGTTAGACGCCTCTAATTTGGTTTGCATCTTTTACGTGGTTTAGGGTTTTCGAGTAAGATCCAATCTACCTACGAACATGAACCACAACGGTGATACTAGTGTTGACAATAGAAGTGCAAATTACAATCTTCACTATGGTGGGAGAGACAGACACCCGCAAAGCCACTTATGCAATACAAGTTGCATGTCAAGCGTGGAGCAAGTCTCATGAGACGCGGTCATGTAAAGTTAGCCCGGGCCGCTTCATCCCACCATCCCGCAAGAAGCAAAGTGCACAAACTAAAGCAACAAAAGCATCACCGCCCACAAAACCATTGTGTTCTACTCGTGCAACAGATCTATGCATAGACATCTCTGATACCACTGATGGGGTTCGTTGCATAGAAAACAAAAAATTTCCTACCGCAAGACGAATAAAACCAACAGATCTAATCTATGGAACACCCAAGATCTAATCTACAAGATCGAAGCAACGAGATGGAGATGAGACTAACCCTCAAAGATTCCAAAGCCTACGAGATTAATATCGTTGTTGGTGTAGACGATCGTCCCCGGTCTGCAATCCGGCAGCACTTCCGTACCCGGTCGCGCGTACGGTGTCGATGAAGCTCCTCCTCTCCGTTCCAGCGGGCATGGAGGTGTAGTAGATCTCCACGAATCCCAAAGAGACGATGGCGTGGTGGTGGTGGTGGAGAAGAGTTGCTGCAGGGCTTCGCCTAAGCCTGCACAGCGTATGGAGGTGGAAGAGAGGGAGGCGGCTAGGGTTGAGAAGAGGTGCTGAGGGCGGCCACCCCCTCCCCTTTATATAGGGGGAGGCCGGCCTAGGTTTCCCCTGGCCCCACCTCCTTCCCGGCTTGCGGGGAAGTCTCCCACGAGGGATCACCTCGGCAATGCCTACGCATTGTAGACTAGGTTTCGGGAGAGAGCGACGATGGAGATTCCGGGGACGAGATTAGGCACACGACGTACCCAGCTTCGGGTCCCCTCGGTGGAGGATCCCTACGTGCTGCTAGCAATCTAGTATATGATCATAGATGTGTTTACAGGGTGCCGCTGTAGGCGGAGCTATGTTGTCCATATTCTGTCTATCTGTTGCCTTTATATATGCAACCAGCCTAGGGTTTTACAAGAGTCCTAGTCGACTACTTCTTCGGGTTGCCTTGTTGGGCCTTCTCCATATTGGGGCCGAGCCAGGTATACTAATAATGGGTACCCGAAGGGTATGCCCATGTCAGTAGCCCCCGAGTTTATAGGGAAGTCGAAGACTTGCGTAGAAACTCCAAGCATATCGAAGAAATACAAGGCGAGGTCCATGTCGAAGATCATGTGTAGCGTAGATGATGTCTCGATTATTTTATCGGGTGCGCGGCAGCGCTCCCGATGGGAGTAGCCCCCGAGTCTATGGGCAAGTGCTTGCACTTGGGCATAGACTCAAGTTGTACTACTCGATGAAGAACTTAACTATATTTCTGGAGGACTTGATGAAATCCATGGGCTCCCGATGGGAGTAGGCTCCACTCGAATCGTAGAATCGAGTTGAGTCTACAAAGCTTGATTGTCGTAGATGCTGTCGAAGTTATTTTTCTATCGGGTGCGCGACCAGCGCTCCCGATGGGAGTAGCCCCCGAGGCTACAGCCAAGTGTTTGCACTTGGGTGTAGGCTCAACTTGCTTTTAATCGACACCACAATTTTTCCTCTTTCTTGTATCTTATCGGGAGGGTGAACAATACTCTCGATAAGAGTAGCCCCCGAGCCTATGGGCAGGTGCTTGCACCTAGGCATAGGCTCAAGTTGTACTACTCGATAAAGAACTTGACTATATTTCTGGGCGCAGCCCCTCTTTTTATCGACTCCAGGCCGTTGCTATTTTTATTTGACATCCATATCTATATTGTACAGGGATAATGGTAATTGGGTCTAGTTCATCTGACGGATCAGGTACTAGTTAACTGCTCTAGTGGCAATCCGCAAAAACCTACTTCAAGATCACGTCCCTGGACATGATCCCGGGATACTGGTGTTAACTTCGACAGGTGCCGCTTAAGGTCTTACCATTCTGTCGAGTCCCAGTCATGTTTTATCGGGTACCTAACGCGTCCGTTAGGATTTTTCTTCGTATCTGTTGATACGGAAAAAGTAGCAAACCGACGTCAGAGACGGTGCCACGCCGCTCAGAACGGATCTGGGGTCTTACCTTCGCAGAGTTTTGCGGCATTCAGAGATTATTCGCGACTTTTAGCGCTCTGAGAATATATTGTCGAGTGCCTTGTTCGGCTAATGCAATGACCCATTTTACGGGCTCTTCTATATTTTTCTCGGGCGTGATGAGACAGCCGAATATATTGGATTCTTCTATATTGTCGGGTTCATCACCGATGCTCTTGCTCGGAAGAATATGACGAGTCAATGGACCCGAAGATTTGTCCATCTTTTTTTTTTGTTCCTCCTTGATGAAAATTTCGTCGAGTTCTTTCTTGAAGAAAATTTCTTCGGGTCCTCCTTGAGGACAATTCTTCGGGTCCTTCTTGAAGATAATTCTTCGGGACCTTCTTGAAGATAATTTTTCGGGACCTTCTTGAAGATAATTTTTCGGGACCTTTTTGAAGATAATTCTTCGGGTCCTATTTTTTCTTGAAGACAATTTTGTCGAGTTCTCCCTTTGGATAATTTCGTCGGGTTCTCTTTTGTAGACAATTTCGTCGGCTTTCTCCTGCATAAATAAACAAACTTTTTCTATCTTTTCCTTGACTCTCTTTTTCGCATGCGGTGTCAGATGCTCAGATTCGATGATATGTAAAGTGAATATATGCCGCGCAGCCCCCAAGTGTCGGGTGCGACGAAAGTAAACGATAATCAACTTTGTGCAAAATAAAAGAACACTTAGCTTTTTGGACACGACGAAGTCGATGCATGATGAAGTCTTCGAGTGTAGATAAGAAATCTAGCCAAAGTAGAAACCACCAAATAGCAAAAGTGGATGCCGCAAAATTGTTGATGAAGAAATAGCCGAGCCCCCGAGCGTTGCTGAGGTGATGTCATGATTGTTGTGTCGCAGTCGTGACCCGAGGCGAAATCGTTGTCGAGCCCCCGAGTATTATCCGTGTCGCCGAAAGAAGGCCATTAAGGATGAAATACTGAAGATGAAGTCCGAGATGAAGTACTTGAGATGAATCCATATTAAAGATTACACCATCATATATTGAAGATGAATCCGCCGATATCATAGAGGATGAATCCATTGACCCGAAGAATCCAGTAATAACCATAAAAGATGAATCCGTTGATATCATATAGGATGAATCCATTGAGCCGGAGAAAATAGTTCCAGTAATAACCATAGAAGATGAATCCATTGACCCGGAAACGCATCGGGTAATATTGTATAAGTGAACCAATAATAACCCAAAGAAAACCAATCCAGTAATCCAGAGAGAATAAATCCACTGAGCCGAAGAAGATAAATCCACTAAGTCGAAGAAAATAATTCCACTGAGCCGAAGAAGATATATCCAGAGCCGAAGTAACCGAGTATATTTAAGGTAATGAAGTAATGACGTAGCCCCCAGTGTTGGGTGAATTTACTGTAATAATATAATGGCGCAGCCCTCGAGTATTTGGGTGTGGCGAAAGTAAATAATAATTGACTATTTGAAGAACAACACTTAGCTTATTTGACACGGAAAGAAGTCGTGCGGTAGATGTAGTTGATGTGGCGATCAATAACCATATAAGGTGAAATCATTGAAGATGAAGACATTGTCGATGAAGCCATTTGCACCCAGTGATAACCATATAGCATAAATACAGTGATAATCATATAAGATGAATCCACTGACCCGAAAGTGCATCGGACCAGTATAATATAAGATGAACCATAATAAGATAAAATCCGCTGAAGATGAATCCAATAGTAATCATATAAGATATGTCCACTGATACCCTTAGAAGATGAATCCGCCGGAAGTGCATCGAGTCATATAGATGAATCCACGATTGATCCATGAATTTATGATTATTGTTAAAGTTTGATCCGGAGATGCAATCAATGTCTTGGGCCTCGTCGTCCAATGGAGTCGATGAAATCGCGGCGACAAAGTCATCCGACGCTCAAGTTGATGATAATGCTGGTTCCTCCAGAGTCGATTTTTTCAGGTCGTATTCCTCGCATGTGCAAACCGACGTCAATTGACGAGGGAACGCCTCGGCAATGCCTACGTATTGTAGACTAGGGTTTCGGGAGAGAGCGACGATGGAGATTCCGGGGACGAGATTAGGCACACGACGTACCCAGCTTCGGGTCCCCTCGGTGGAGGATCCCTACGTGCTGCTAGCAATCTAGTATATGATCATAGATGTGTTTACAGGGTGCCGCCGTAGGCGGAGCTATGTTGTCTATATTCTGTCTATCTGTTGTCCTCTTTATTTCGGGTGCCCTGGCTAGCTTTATATATGCAACCAGCCTAGGGTTTTACAAGAGTCCTAGTCGACTACTTCTTCGGGTTGCCTTGTTGGGCCTTCTCCATATTGGGCCGAGCCAGGTATACTAATAATGGGTACCCGAAGGGTATGCCCATGTCACCCCCCCAAGTCTTCCCTTTATCTCTTCGTTTAAACGATTTAATCTTGAGATAGATTCTATCTCTAAATTTAAACCATTTAAATTAGAGATAGATTCTATCTCTAGGGGTGGGCCTGGGCCCACATGTCATAGTGGGCAGGCCCCACTATGCCATGTGGCGCCTATGTGGCCTCTCCCGGGGTGGTGGGCCCACCGGTGGCCCTCTAGAACCTTCTAGAAGCTCCGGTCAAAACACCGGACTTTTTCCCGAACCCCGGAAATTGACTTCCCTTATATGAATCTTATTCTCCGGACCATTCCAGACCTCCTCATGATGTCCTGGATCCCATCCGAGACTCCGAACAAAAACTTCGGACTCCAACTCATATTCTGAATCTACTTATGCGACATTGAACCTTAAGCGCGTCACCCTACGGTTCGCGAACTATGCAGACATGGTCGAGACCCTCTCCGAGCAATAACCAATAGCGGGATCTGGAGATCCATAATGGCTCCCACATATTCAACGATGACTTAGTGATCGATTGAACCATTTACATACGATGCCAATTCCCTTTGTCACACGATATTCTACCGAGGTATGTCATCTCTCATGATCCAATCATGTGCTTGCAAGCTAATTAGACGACATTCCACCGAGAGGGCCCAGAGTATATCTATCCGTCATCAGGATGAACAAATCCCACTATTGATCCATATGCCTCAACTCACACTTTCCAAATACTTAATCCCATCTTTATAACCACCCATTTACGCAATGGCGTTTGATGTAATAAAAGTACCCTTCCGGTGTAAGTGATTTACATGATCTCATGGTCGAAGGACTAAGGCAACTATGTATCGAAATAGCAATTTGAACTTAATGACTTGATCTTATGCTACGCTCATTTGGGTGTGTGTCCATTATCATTCAACTAATGACATAACCTTGTTATTAATAACATCCAATGTTCATGATCACGAAACCATGATCATCCATTAATCAACAAGCTAGTTATATAAGAGGCTTACTAGGGACTCCTTGTTGTTTACATAACACACATGTATCAATGTTTCGGTTAATACAATTATAGCATGGTATGCAAACATTTATCATAAACACAAAGATATTATAATAACCACTTTATTATTGCCTCTTGGGCATATCTCCAACAGTTTTGACAGTCCCATTGGTTACTTTCCACAAACCATCAACAGATTTCTTTGATCTGTACATTCTTGACCACTTCTTGTTCTCTTCCAGAATCTCTGCATATGTTGGGCATATCACCCATCTTGCCTTTGCTGCTCCAGTTATCTTGTTATCATTCCTGACCATCACCTTCTTTCTGATGCCATCAAACATTGTTCTAACTGGTTTTCCTCTGACATCTAAAATCATTCTGTTGAAAACCTCACTTAGATTGTTGACAACCAGGTCAGTCTTGCAGTTGTAATCCATGGCATATCTAGCCCAAGTTGCAACAGGGATCTTCATTAGCCACTCCCAAGCCTATAGGCACTCCTCTTTCATGTTAGCCATGGCAACATCAAAACCATGCTGAGTGTAAGAGTAGCTGGCTGCATCCATAAATTTCTTGAGCTCTTCACCTCTGAACCCAGCAGTTTGAAAGTTTGCATAAATGTGTCTAAGGCAGTATATTTGAGGACAGTTGGGAAATATTTGGTTGATTGCATTAAAGGGACCCTGTTCATAGCTTTAATTAGTAAACTCCGAGAATAAGTGTCGAGATTTAAGTTAGAGTCCGAGGATAAGTGTCAATGTTTAAGTTAGAGTCTGAGGATAAGTGTCGATGTTTAAGTTAGAGTCCGAGGATAAGTGTCGAGGTTTAGGTTAGAGTCTGAGGATAAATGTCGATGTTTATCTTAAAGTCCGAAGATAAGTGTCGATGTTTATCCTCGGAGTTTTAGATAAACCTCGACACTTATCCTCGGACTTTAAGATAAACATCGACACTTATCCTCGGACTTTAAGATAAACATCAACACTTATCCTCGGACTTGAAGATAAACATCGACACTTATCCTCAGACTCTAACTTAAACCTCGACACTTATCCTCTGAGTCTAACCTAAACCTCGACACTTATCCTCGGAGTCTAACCTAAACCTCGACACTTATCCTCGGACTCTAACCTAAACCTCCACACTAAACCTAAACTTTTCAACCAAACTTATGTACAATGGAACATATATCAAATTTAAATTAGCTAGGTACAAAAAAGGGAACATACCTTCTGCCTATCTGAGATGATGGTGTAGTATCCAAATTTCCCAGCCTCACCACCAAGTGCATATTTGAGTTGTGTTAGAAACCAAGACCATGATGTTGTCTCCTCCTTGTCAACCAAACCAAAAGCAATAGGGAATAGGTTGTTGTTCCCATCCCTTCCAGTAGCACACATAATTTTTTGTCCAGTGCTAAGCTTGACAAAGCAACCATCTAACCCTGCGGAACAATAGAATAATGTAAGAAAATCTGGCATTTATAACGTTTGCAACATATTTGTATAAAGCTACCATGCAACTCACCAAAGAATGGTCTGCACCCTTTAAGAAACCCTTCAATAGATGCACAAAGACAGTAGAACAACCCATGAAATCTAGGGTTCTTACTAGGATGCTCTACAAGCATTTTTGTTGTCACAATGCATCTGGAGCCAGGATTTGTATCTATAACTGTCTGCAAATAATCTCTAAGCCTCCTGTACTGCTCAATCTGATCTCCTAGAACAACTTGCAAAGCTTTCTTCTTTGCTCTATATGCCATCATCTTTTTGACATCTACACCATATTTTTCTTTTGTTGTCTCCATCACTGCCTCAACCCTAGTCCTAGGATCAATTCTGATGCTAGACTCACAAACCTTTGCAACCCACTTTCCTGTAACTTTGCAGTGCTCACCTGATGTGCCACAAGTGTGTTGAAGGTGACACTTTCTCAGACAGAAGGTTTTTTCATGTTTAATGACTGACCCAATCATGTAAAAAGGACAACCTTCTGTAGAGCACACTGCCATCACTCTGTCTTTGCAATTCCTGTGGTACATGAAGTTTCTAAGTTGTGCAATATGCAGGGTTTGCAGTGCTCTTCTGAACGGGTACACATCAAGGAAACACATCTTCATGCATAAGCCTTGTTTAGGGTGCAATCTACTCTCATCATACCAGACCCTAGGGTCCATCTTCTTGGCCCTGCTCTTTCTTCCCTTTGGCAGAGCCCAGGACATTGTCTCAAAGCCATCGTCATCCTCTGGGTCTAAATCACCATCTTGCCCTTCATCATCAGATGGCAGCCAATCTGCTGGTGTTTGTGCTCTGTTGGATGCAATGTGATCTGGTGGTAGGTCCTTTCCTCACTGGCAATTTCTTTTTGGTTACTGCAACTGTCTCTTGCAAAACCTCACAGTCAGTGTCATCATCAAAGTTATCTGAATCACAGAATATGTTTTCAGGTTCCTCATCCTCACATAACTGCTTGCTTCCACCTCTCTTTCTCTTCTTCAAATCAATAAGTTTCTCATTGAGCTCACTTTCTTCGTCACTGTCTCAACTTCATCCTCTTCCATGAAATCTCCATCTTGCTCATCATGTGAAGACTCTTCCATGTCTTCTGCAATTTCTTCTTGCTCATCATCTGACCAGCCTTCTGCAATTTCTTCTTGCTCATCATCTGAACAGCCTTATGCAATTTCTTCGTCCTCATCATCTGTACAACCTTCTGCAATTTCTCTTTACTCATCAGCATTCTGCTTGCCCTTGTCATCAATATTGCTCTGTTGGGTGCACATGTAAAGCATAGCTGAATCATCAGTGCACTGAACAATTTCTTCCTGGCTGGGTAAAACCACACCATCATCATCCACTGCGTAAACAACAGGGTAACCTATTTCTGACATAAAATTTTCTCTTCTACTGCTGGTTTGTTGATGTTTACTGGCAGTGAGCTACCTCTCTTAATAACACTGATATTTATGCACTTCTTCTCCTCATATAGCTCAATCATCTGCTCCACCTTACTCATTCCATCCAGTACTTCCATTCCAGCAACCCCTATGTCCTTTTCTTTCACAAAATAGTCATTGATTCCATACCCCTCTAACTCAATTATAGCTAACAAATTCAGATATGTGATGTCTGATCGGCCTAAACATCGTTCTAAATTGTCCTGTCCATCTAAATTGAACCTTACGTCCCAATTTTCGTCATCCGGACTACAAATATTGAGAGGACGAACAATTAATTCTCTATTTTGCCTAGCACAAATCGGTTACACACTTTGTCTGAGAGGAAGAACAAAACATGTGAGAAAGGAAGTACTTACTCGATGTCGCCGAGGAATCCGGATGTAAAACGGCTGCTGGAGGCAGGGTTCTCCTTCCAAACCTTGGCCACGGCGGTGGCGGCTGCTTTCTCCGATGAATAAAGAATCAGGGTCGACGGATTTGAGCTCTCGCAGCAATCCACGTCCGCCGCGACCTGGCCTCCCAGATCGGCAACCTCGCCGTCAACGCCATCCTCTCTTCCAGCTCCGGCGCCGCCCTCACCATCAACGGCACCGTCTCTTCCAGCTCCGGCGGCGGCGGCTGAGGTGAGATCGGACGAATCCACCACCGAGAGTAGGCCCCCCAAATTGGCTAACTCGCCGTCGCCACCCTCTCCCTCAACGCCACCCTCTCTTCCAGCTCCGGCGCCGCCGACCGGTGAGGTCAGGCCGGACGAATTCGCCGCCGCCATGGCTATCGCGAGTCAGCGGGACAGGGTCAACTGAGGGGGACTGCCTCCAACCCTGTCGGAACGGTGGAAGTTAGGGCACCGGCCACGCCGTTAACGTACGCTAACGCGCACTGTCTATGCTGTGCCACGTAGACCTGACAGTGGGCCCAATTCATCAGTTTCGTGATTAAAATCGGTTCGGACGTGAATCAGTGCACCTCGCAACGTGTTAACCGTAGAGTGGTGGTTTTTTGAGAAAAAAAAATCGAATAGTGGTTGCTTTCTGAAACGACTGTCTGATATGTGGTGGTTTTTTGTAATCTTCTCCTAGATGTGGTCACTGGAAATGATCAATAGGAGTACTATTATTAGCAACGTACTGAGAACTTGTTCCATCGATTTATGCTGGAATCATCACCTCGTTCAATGAGGTCTCTACAATGCCGATAGAAGATGATCAAAGCTTAGTAGGCGGTGAATTGGTTGTTTCGAGCAAGTATAGTGTTTTTTCGAATTTACAATAAATTTCTATTTCTACGAAATATAAGTGGTGCGGTTCTGGCCCGTTATATTTTAGCCGAAAATTACAATGTTCACAACTTTCTGCAATGAGAAAAACATGCATTTTAAATATGTGGTGAACAACTAACGAGAAGGAAAACATGGCTTCGGGGCGTGGTGGCGGCGCGTGGAGCTCTGTCTCCGGCGTGCTGCGTGGGCGCGGCTGCAGCGGTGGTTGGCCGGCAAGGGTGGCCTCCTCCCTCGGGCTCTTGCTGGCCACAGGTGACGCCGGTGGTGGCCGGCACTCCTCTTCGGCGACGGTGAGGCCGGTGTGGCTTCTTGCCTTTCTGGTGGTGGTCCAAGCCGGCGGTTGCATCTCCGTCCAGCGTCTCCAAGTTCGCCGCTGGCGACATCGGGGGTACGGTGAAGGACCAGGGTGAAAGCCCTGCCCGGTGCATCCGGTGCGGATCACGGCGACGCTTGAGGGCGCCGCTTCCTTCCTGAAGGCGTGATCTTTGGTCCCAACCGTGCCTTCCCTCTCCTCTTGGTGCCAGGGGAAACCCTATGTCCCGTCATTCGGGCAAGGCGGCGGCGGCGCCACGGCGTCGTTCTCTTCTTGAAGACGTTGTCGAGGCTTCATGGGGAGAGGCCGATGTGTATTTGGAGGCGGGGCATTGTGATGCGCTGCGGGTGTTGGCTGCTGGCCAGGGCTGGGGGCGTCGAGGCGCTATGTACGACATGGTGGACGCAACCAACTCTGCTGCTTCTCCAACTCCGAAGGATCCTGCCTTCTCCTCGCCGACTCTTCTAGGCTCATGAGGGGAGGTACGTTGGTCCGGGCTGCCTTGGAGTCGCGAGCGTGCTTTGGTGGTGTCTCGCTTGGTTCGTGACGCGGTTCGGTGGCTCCATGCTCCATCTCCTCACCTTTTTTTGGTACGATGTTGGGGGCGGGTAGCTCTCATCGGGTCGTTTGTAGCGGGGTGTTGTAAGCCACTTGGCTTTGTATCGTCTTGGGTGTGTGTGGAGTTGTATCGGCCATCGGCCTCTTCTTCTATATGATTGGTACGTCTTCCAGGACGTATTCTCGAAAGAAAAAAAAAATGTGGTGAACAACTAACGAGAAGGAAAACAGATATTCCTGCGCGGACGGCTCCTCTCTCTTTGTGATGTCAGTTGAAAAGTCACATTGACAGGGCCATCACTTGACATGTGGATGCCGGTACCAATTTGCCACAAGCATCCAACGGTAGCTCCTGCCTGGAAGCTTCAAATGAATATCTGCCAGGTCATCTCCACTGCTCTTGTTGACCAGATTGTTGTCTGAATTTTTTTTTGTTGACCAGATTATCCCACCTGGTTGCGCTATAAATACCAATGGCCGCCCATCGCTCAGCCCATCACTTGCACTTAGTTACATCAACAAGATTGCGTAGAGCACCGGAGTCTGAAAGTCTCAATTCTTCTTTACAAATTACCTTGCTGCTCATCATCACCATGGTGGTGCCAGTGATCGACTTCTCCAAGCTGGACGGCGCCGAGAGGGCCGAGACCATGGCGCAGATCGCCGACGGCTGCGAGAACTGGGGCTTCTTCCAGCTGGTGAACCACGGCATCCCACTGGAGCTCCTCGATCGCGTCAAGAAGGTGTGCTCCGAGAGCTACCGGCTCCGGGAGGCCGCGTTCCGGCAGTCGGAGCCGGTTCAGACGCTGGAGGCGCTGGTGGAGGCGGAGCGGCGAGGCGAGGCCGTGGCGCCCGTGGACGACATGGACTGGGAGGATATCTTCTACCTCCACGACGACAACACGTGGCCGTCCGACCCGCCAGCGTTCAAGGAAACCATGCGCGAGTACCGCGCCGAGCTCAAGAAGCTGGCGGAGCGGGTCATGGAGGCCATGGACGAGAACCTCGGTTTCGACAAGGGCCGCATGAAGGCGGCCTTCACTTGCGACGGCATCCACGCGCCGACCTTCGGCACCAAGGTGAGCCACTACCCGCCGTGCCCGCGCCCGGACCTCGTCACGGGCCTCCGCGCGCACACCGACGCCGGCGGCGTCATCCTGCTCTTCCAGGACGACAAGGTTGGTGGCCTGGAGGTGCTCAAGGACGGTGAGTGGCTGGACGTGCAGCCGCTGGCCGACGCCATCGTGGTGAACACGGGCGACCAGGTGGAGGTGCTCAGCAACGGGCGGTACCGCAGCGCGTGGCACCGCGTCCTGCCCATGCGCAACGGCAACCGCCGCTCCATCGCGTCCTTCTACAACCCGGCGTTCGAGGCGGCCATCTCGCCGGCCGTGGCCGAGGGCGACGCCGCCGCGTCGTACCCGGAGTTTGTGTTCGGGGACTACATGGACGTGTACAGCAAGCACAAGTTCGAGGCCAAGGAACCGAGGTTCGAGGCCGTCAAGGCCCCAAAGACAGATCAAGCTTAAAATCACGGAGATTAAAGGCAAATTTATTTATTATTATTTCGATATTACAATCCATCAAGTTTATACACAATATAAATATATGGGCCATATCACGATTGAGAATCCATGTTTAGTGAGAGAGAATACATGCACATTTCATTTCTTGTATTATTTAGTGAGAGAGAATACATTTCATATCACGATTTGTACTCCCCTACTGTGTCCGCTAAATGCATTATTTTGTGCATGAGAGCACTTCTCTTTAATATTTGGATTGTGGAATTAGTGGCTAGATTTGCAGTTATAGCTTGTCATGTTCGTTTCCCAACCAAAAAGGTGACATGTTCGTTGGTACGGATTCCACTAACATGGATTATGCTTCAAACAAAAGGATTTTTTTTTTTTTTTGAGAACACAGTACAACGCAGACGCTCACAAACACGCACGTACAAACACCCCTATGACGCACGCACACCCTACCCCTACGAAGATCTCCACAATCGCTTGATGGCCGTTTGCTACCATTGTTAATGGCACGTCACCTACCACTGAAAGCATAGCGCCGGTGAAACCCTGGAATAAATCCAGGTAAATGCAAACACCCATGCCAAGTCTAGGACTTGAATCTGGGTGGGCTGGTTCCACCACGAGGGACCTAACCACCAGAGCCAAGCTCTGTTTGCAAACAAAAGGATTTTCTAATCCTTACTTTCCACCAATGACATGAATGGTTATGCGATTGCTACATGTGTTTAGAAAGAATAATGCGTTTTGGTTCCTCAAAAAACTGCGTGAAAAGATTGTCTTTTGTTCGGTTTGTGGAGAAAATAAATGAAAAAATGTTAATTTGTTGGCATAGGAGGATGCTCCATGTCGCTTCCCTGCTCAACAAGTGGCGCATCCTGAAGTCTCATGCGTCATCTGCCCTCTTTTCCTTGCTCGCCGTGTGTCGACTAAGGAGTGCGTCGCTGGTTGGGTTTTTTTTTCATTTTTTTCATACATTCATTCATGAAAATTGAAATATCTTACAAACCGAGAATTTAAATTGCAATCCATCTTCAAGGCCATTTCTTCTAAACTAGATCCTATATTGATAGGTTTTGACAAACTTTATTGTGCACTTCCTTTTTTGCCTAGGTTGCACTTTTGTTGTGAAGTGCATGGACGGTGCACTTCCTTTCTGTTCTGCATTGTATTGTTTTTTATCAGCAGTACACGGGCAGTGCACTATTCTATTTCGTGTTGTATTACTATCGATCGTAGTGCACGGTACGATGCACTAGGAGTGCACTGCCTTCTGTTTTGTGTTGCACTATCTTGGGTACGCAGTACACCGCGTCGGTAGGCAAGACTCTCCACTTCGGTTAGGAAGGACACCGTGTTTTTAATTATTTTTTTTTTCACTGCTAACTTGAGAAAACATGGAAAAGGGGAAATGTGTGCTTCGGGCACTACCGCATGCACTGCATCCCGAACGCCGGATAGTGGCGCACCTCACCCTGCCCTGTCATGCAGCCACGTGGCGAGCATAACCAACGACGCATTCGCGCCCGCTGGCCCTAGCGCCGGAGGGCATGCTCCCCCTTGTCGCTCTCTATCGTTATTGCTCATATGTCGGCTCGTATTCTCTAGATATAAGGAACTATTTTGGTTTTACAGGAACATGATAAGTTGTCATTAATATTTGGACACATAAAAATGGGTGGGGTGGGGGCTGTATATATGTGATAGTTGTCAATTTGATAGAGAGGGGAGGAAAAACGATCTTGTATGGTCCAAGCTAAAATATAATCTATCAAATAAAAGTAAGACAATTATTTCCTTTCTACCATATCTCAATATTTCCACCACAAATAATCTCTTATCTTGCTTAATTTAAATTATCACATATATATGTATGTTTTCAAGATTTAATGGGAAAAATGACACCAGATAATCTACTACTCCTTAGCATGTTTTTAGCTTCCGTTAAGAAAAAGAAAAAGTGTCTGAGGCTGAGGCTGAAATAGCATTTTAATTTTGTTACTCATCTTTTTCCTCCACAATTTGGTAAGTTGATTCAATGCCTACTAGAAAATTTTACAGTATAGTATTTGCAATTATCCAAAGTTTAAACATATATGTTTCGAAAGCATCGAACCCAGACCACTTTTAGATTGGTAGCATGTAGCACCAGTGCTTTTTCTCGTGACATGGTGAGCTGAGTTCCATGGAGACCCTGTGTGGACCACCATTAGTGCACATCCAAGTCATTCCAGGTGGTGACGGCGACCCTGCCGTGCAACTTGCGGCGGCAAGAGAACAAGGTGCCTCCGGGTCCACGACAGAGAGAACAGGATGCGTAGGCGCGCGCGTAGCTAATCAACGTAGCAATCCGCATTGATTCACAAACCTATCGGTGATCTTATCTTAGTCTATGTGTATAATTGCATCTTTCTCAAACAAAAGAGTATACATGTAGGTCAGGAGGGAGATTTTGGGGGGCTGTTCACGTGTCTGGTTGGGTATGTCCTTCGGAGACATCCAAATGAACTCCAAGTATCAAGATTGGAGTGCCGCGAATCATATCTTCCCAATCCAATGTTGGCCGTTGGACACTTGCAAAGGAAGATAGCAAGACAGACAGGGACATGTACTTAGAAGTTAGAACTCATATTGTGTGCTACGCATAATCGACGGATTGTAGCTAATGAAGCTTAATCTAGTTGGTTTTCTTTGTTTCTTTTTCGAACTCTTATTTGGTCAGACTTGATACTCGGGCGGCTGTGTGCGTTTTAGTTATGCAGAGGTACACCTACGCAAAGAAACCACAATTTTAAGCTGCGTAGACGATCAATCTGAGAAGAGGAAATTTGCATAAACAACTTTTGGCAACAATAAGATAGAATTTTGCTTATTGTAATCACGAATAAGGGTACATTTTCACTATATCCGGTGAAAACATTAATAGAAACCTACCTTCAACTCTACGGTTTTAAATAATATAACTGTATACAAATTATCTAGGGAAATAAATATAAATAAATAATAACAGAAGTATGATCAGCTTGACAAATGTGCCGACGGCAAAGCTGTCTGCGTAGATATCGACCTAACGCCGTCTGTTAGGCCGTCAAGGTGGGTGGTGGTAGATCCCACATGGCAGAGCTCTGCCGACGGACATTTATTTGCCGCAACCACACGTCTCCGCTCCCCTCCTCGATACCTACGCCGATGGCCCCGACAAAAAACCGTCGGTGTAGGATCCAGGCCGTCGGCTTATGTCGTTCTTCCTGTTGTGAGATGATACAGCGATGCAGGTGTTGGAGTTTCAAGTTTGGTGGTGCTTCTCGAGCATCGATCGTCGAGCTCATGGGTGAAAACCCCATACCACTAGCCGTTGCTATTTAGGCAAGGCAGCAGCCACAGGCAATGTTTTCGTGACAAAGATGGTGTTGAGAGTTTGCTCTGACCTGCGCTCCAAGGTGAAAACCTCATGTTTAGCCTTGACTAGTTTGTTGTGGCATGGTGGCAATGGCACATGCATGTTATCTTGTTGAAGACATTGTTTAGAGTTCGCTATAACTTATTCTTTAGATGAAAATCCGTAACTTGGGTTCACTGCCAGATGCGTCAATGGACTCGGGGGTGAGTCAATATTTTCTTGGAGGTGAATTTCGCGGTTTAGGTGTTGTCAAAGGCAGGGAATGAAGTTGGACACTCCCCTCCATGTCGATGATTTGTCATGTCTTTTTTTATGAATTTGGTTGTGTGCATCCTTCAGGTCAAACTGTTGCACATGTTAGATTGTCTCAATGCGTTCATATAGTGCCCATAAAGAACCTCGTAGTGATAACGATAAGGAAAGCATGGGTAGTCGGGATGGCTCGTGGCTGTAGCTCCCTTTGTGTAGAAACTACTCAAATTTTTCTAATTCACACCAAATTATTTATAAATGATAGATAACTGATTCATCAGGAGGGAGCCTAGGACCGGGTAAACCTGACCCTGATAACAAATTTACAAAATGGAACTGGAGAGAGACGTTAGATGGATGCGGCATGCAGCAGAGGATAGCAGTCGATCGATCGTCAGTTGCACAAATTGAGGAAAGCAGGCCAAGAATGGCGCAGGATCTTATCAGTCGACAAGTGACAGCTGCTGCACTCGCCACTTTCTACTCCCACTACCACTACTTCCGCTCGCTCCGCCGTCTCCGGGCATCTGCGCGCGGCAGCAAATCTTTGTGAATGGGCGGCTACATGCCGGAGGGCGGCGGCGGCCGTGCCGCCCGCGCAGGACGGTACCCGCCCCTCGCTTCCCTCGTCGTCTCCACCATCGCCGCCTTCTCCGCCGTCATCGTCATCGCCGTCCTCCACTCGGTTTGCCCCGGTTCATTCTTGCATTCCATTCGATGCGCGTCCGGTCAATCTGTACTGATCGGATCGAGCAGCAAAGTTTTCACCAGATTGATCACGACGACTGCTAATTTTCATACCGATTTCTTCTCTGTGTCTGCGCGTCGATGGTGACGATGGTAAACTGGTGTTTGCAGGCGTACGACGACGCTCTGTCCCGGACGCGGACGCTGCTGGGGCACAACCTGGAGCCGACGCCGTGGCACCCGTTCCCGCACGACAAGGGCCGCCCGCCGCCGCGCGCCGCGCTCCGGTGCGCCTCCTACCTCGCCTGCCTCCCGCCGCTCTCGCAGCCGCGGCCAGCTGCGGCGGCGCTGGCACCCAACAACGCGTCGACGAGGCCGCGGCGGCAGTGCCCGTCCTACTTCTCCGCCATCCACCGCGACCTCGCGCCCTGGAAGCGCCGCGCGGAGGCCGGGGCCGGCGGCGGCATCACGCGCGCTCTGCTCGAGTCAGCCCGCGCCAGGGCATCCATGCGCGTCACCATCACCGGCGGCGGCACGCGGCTGCACGTGGACCTCTACTACGCGTGCGTGCAGAGCCGCGCGCTGTTCACGGTGTGGAGCCTCCTGCAGCTCATGCGGCGGCACCCCGGCCGCGTCCCGGACGTGGACCTCATGTTCGACTGCATGGACCGGCCCGCCATCAACCGCACCGAGCACAGCGGCGAGGGCGCGCCGCCTCCGCCGCCGCTGTTCCGGTACTGCACCACCCGCGACCACTTCGACATCCCGTTCCCGGACTGGTCTTTCTGGGGCTGGCCGGAGACGCACATCGAGCCGTGGAGCCGCGAGTTCAAGAGCATCCGGCAGGGCGCCAAGAAGGTGCGGTGGCCGGACCGGGTGCCCACCGCGTACTGGAAGGGCAACCCGGACGTGGCCTCGCCGCTCCGGCTCGCCCTCCTCGCCTGCAACGACACCAACCTCTGGCGAGCCGAGATCATGCGCCAGGTATGTAATCCACCTTCACCTTGCAAAGTTCCATCACCGATGAACGCCGGTGGTGCATGCTGAACAATCAGGTTCTTGAAAAATGCAGAACTGGGACGAGGAGGCCAAGTCGGGGTACCAGAACTCGAAGCTGTCGAGCCAGTGCACGCACCGGTACAAGATCTACGCGGAGGGGTTCGCGTGGTCGGTGAGCCTGAAATACATCCTCTCCTGCGGCTCCACGGCGCTGCTGATCGACCCGCTGTACCAGGACTTCTTCAGCCGGGGGCTGGAGCCGCGGGTGAACCACCTGCCGGTGAGCACCGTCGGGATGTGCGAGTCCATCAGGGACGCCGTGGAGTGGGGCAACGCGCACCCGGACGAGGCGGAGCGCGTCGGGCGGCGGGGCCAGCGGCTGATGCAGGACCTGGCCATGGACGCCGTCTACGACTACATGCTGCACCTGCTCACCGAGTACGCCAAGCTGCAGGACTTCCGGCCGGCGCCGCCGCCCACGGCGCAGGAGGCCTGCGTCGGCTCCGTGCTCTGCCTCGCCGACGCGCACCAGAGGAGGTTCCTCGAGGCGTCCGCCGCGTCGCCGGCAACTGCCCAGCCGTGCTCCATGCCTCCCGACGTCTGAGTCTGACTGATCAAAGCCAAGCTGCGATCGGAGTGGAGATCGAACATTCCTTGTGTCCAGCGTAAAGTGCATGGCCCCCCTAAATCCAGGCCGTGCTTTGGACTTGTACACGTTCGTGGGCGATGCTTATTGGGAGGTTTAATTAGCGGCAGCGATAGAGGAATTAGTTTAGTCTCGGCGCGTCTCAATTTTGATGCCGATTTTTTTGTGAACTAGTGTTGATCGATCTCTAATAAAGAAAACCTGATTATTCCAGTGGTTTCTCAGTACGATGTGAAAGAAAATGCACCATCGGATCAGGCGAGAAGGCAGATATATGTGGGCGGTTATGTGCTTTGCAACAAAAAAAAGACGCAATATTTTTTAGAAGATGTCACAAAAATTGTAAATAGTTTTCACAATCTTATAGAATAGTAATGCAACAAATCTGTGGTTATGCAATAACTTGTCGTAACATTTTCTTCAGGATGATGTTACAACCGTGCATAATAGTTTTCCAACATTTAGAGAAAACTAGTACAAATGCCCGTGCGTTGCTACGGGTTTCCAAATTTTAGTTTTCAATGCGCATATATAAATTCAAAATAAAAAATAATTTCGTATATCATAATGTACTACAATATGATAATATCAAACACAACAACAAGACATCATTATTTTGCATCTGCGTGATTCCAAGTTCTAGATCTTCTTATTACTCTTCCGCATCAAGTCCTGCACCTATGGTATAGACTGTCACAAGTGTCAAACAACACGTACATATTCATAAATATCCGGAGACAACCTGGATTGAAGGCTCCTGGGTCAAACATACAAAAGATGCTTAGCAAAACTTCAATAATGGCTTGGGTAAAAATCTCCATCGCCAGGCCGGTGGTGCGGATGCTAAATTTTTTAGCCATCGATGTATCCTCATAAGAGATGGAGAGTATTTATTATGACGCTGAGAGTATTTATCCTCATGTGAACTTGTGAAGGATATCTTAGAATACTCAAATACACGATGATGATCTCGATTGCGACAATGATAGTGTAACCCACAAAAAAAAGATAGTGTGAATTTATATACGAGTATATTATTATAAAAGGAGAGTATTACAAAGAGACAAATGAATAGCCATCGGCCATCCACTCCCTTCGTCCTACCAACCACACATGAATTATCGTAGTGCACCACCCCTTCCATCCGCACCTCGTCTCCGCGCCACCAACACATGACCCCGCCCAATCTTGCTTGCCAACCTCGTCTCCGTCCCATTTTACAATTCTTTGGCGCTACCCCCTTCCCCTTCCTCGAATTCTCTAGCGCACCACCCGGCCCAAGGACTCGTCAACATGCATTGCATGCCACCGTCCAACCTAGGGACTCGTCGTCATGCACCCCGTGCCATTGTGGCTTAGAGCGCCAATTACCTCCCCCGTACTCCGCCATATTTACTTTTAGTGAATATTTTGTAAGTCATAGAGAAGTTTACTACTGAAAATAAGCTAGTTAGCCCATAGTTTGCAATATATCCATAAAAAATTAAGTTCAAATATCATAGGAGAATCGTAGCATGTTACTAATGAGTATTGAGTGTTCGCTGTCTCCGTCTAATTTATCAAACTACCTCTGCCCATAAAAAGATGTGTGTTCAAAGACAATTCTTTTTTATAAAAAATGGCACATTTTTATATGACCATATTCCATGGATCTGGTCTCGTTATTAGCTTGCTCGTTTATTATCCTCAGAAATGGTACTACTTCCGTTGGAAGGACTCGTTGCATTTCTCCTGCTGCTCCCTCTCCCCGGCATGTCATGGTCAGCGAGTTATAAAAGCAAGAGATTACCAAAATAAGCATGAATAGATTCATTCTAAACAATCTGATCTTGCCTAATAAACATGCATATTCTGTGTGGAACCATAACCAATGGCCAAGCTCTTGTGAGTTGTAAAAAGGCTACAGCTACTTCCCCTTGCTAGCTCATATTCTTCCCCTTACACACAGCGTAGTAATGATCCATTAACTCACGATTATGGATAATAAAGTATAGATTGCCAACCTTAAAAGTACAAGGTTGGTTATAGACGTGAAAAGAACTCGAATAGATGACAAAATACACCCATATCTACCCGTTAGATCATTACAAGCAAATCTAAAATTTCGAATTTGTTTAAGCTTCAGTATGAATTAAGCAACTCCAATCCGAGAGCAAATATAGTACATCTTCTGAACCTATCACAGGATCGAATTTTTATATAACCCAGCTGTCCTGCAAGATTTGTTTGTGTTGCAACACAACATTCTGAACATTTACTGATCGATTACACACATGACAAAGCAGATGCATTTTTTCTTCCCAAACAAAATTCCTGCAGCTACAAATCTGTGCAGGAGATCAAAGAATTGGTCTCACTTGCGCCATGCTACCAGTGGATCCCGCGGACAGCGGTGACCATCAGCAGCCCACCTCCGGCTGCCTGCACAAGGAAGATGCGATTTTTTTCAGAATTGGGGAGAAGAGGATTGGGGGTTGCGGGTTGGGGCGAGGTCGGTGACACGGAAGACAGTGGAGGAGGTGAAAGTGAAGGCCAATGAAAGTGAATCAATGCAAGTGAAGGTCAATGAAAGTGAATCTAAAATTAGCATAAAAGTATTTTTACCATTAAGAAATTCACGAGTCTATGTAGCAATCTGTAATGTTCTTGAACATTTAAAAATACCAGTTACAACTCGCTGAACCAGACAAGTTTTCAGGTCATTGCAATGCAAAATGTTTCGCCCCGGTCAACATCCGAAGGAAACAAATACATAAGACCAAAGCTGAACTGGTAAATTCAGTAATCATCACATAATGTAAGCCCAAGGATGTTCGATTTACATGCATGCTTTAAGTCTTTCCAACTCCAGTCTATATGTTTTTTCGTTTCAATGTAAACTTTGTCTTACAGAGAAACTAAAATTTCTTTTTTCTGGAAGTAAAAATAGCAAGCTCTGTCCTCAATTTAAAGAACCAAATAAGTAATTCATTCACATAAGTGTTCTACAACGTGTAGCATACTTAAATTCGTTCCTCTATGAATTACAATCTATAAGAATCCAAGAGCAACTTGTAATCATCTGAGGGTTCCCGACAAATAGAGAAGCAGTTGTTCAACCACCAAACATTACCCTTTACTGAAAGTAGTCTATAAAAGGAGACACCATGTGATTAACTATCATTTGGGAAGATCCATGGAAAAATTGAAAAATACTGACTCAAACCACCTTATCACGTGTCTAATCTGCAAAGAACTTAAGATGTCCACTTTTAAAATGACAAAGGTATGCTACATGCATTAATTTGCATATTTTTAATCCACTAATTAATAAAGGTTCACGAATAACAATCTTTCTTTATGTCTGCAAAGGTTTGCAAATATCATCTTTGTTTACGTACTACTTTTGTTTTGTGCTAGGCTGGGATCGGACAGCTCGGAAGAAACTCCGTACCTGCCCAGGAATGTAGTGCTTGAAGTCTTAAGGAGTTTCAATGCAAGGCATGGTAATTTCCATATTCAGGATGATTTTTGTATGGTTTGCAAGTGCTTTTTTATGCACCATAGTATTGAAGTCGGAGAGATGCATTTGCCTTCACAAGACCTGCGTCCTCCTTTTATTAGTGTTCCTAACTAAATTTTGGGTCATTACATTCAGAGTGTTAAAAAAGATCTGGGTCAGTTTCTCTTGGTTGTTCAGGTTACTTCTAATTTAAAACTCATACCGGTTGGTAAAGTCCCTACTTGCTTTTACTTGAACCATTTGTTTCCATTTTCTTTGACATATGAATACACCGTTGTGCATGCTTTGGAACTTTTCACGGTGTTTATCGTTCAAGCCATTGAAACTATAGAAATTTTGATCTGTGTGTAGGGCTGATGCTACTGCTCTCATCAACGATCATAACCAAACATGTATTACTCCTTCAGTGACACACCTTTCATATGTATGCCTGCTATTTGGTCTAGATAATTTTGATATAATTCTCTAGTCCAGATCTATTAAGCAAAGGGGGTGGGGATAAGGATGTACCTTATCTTCAACTGGGAATTTCCATCCGCGCGCTGTGAGGATACCCTGTGGCTTTGGACGGTCTGTGGAGGCAGTCCTCCAGCCGATGAACCAGGACTGCTGCCTAGGCTCAGCATCGTCGAAGACCTCAGCCAAGGGGAGATGGCCGGGAGTAGTGATGTTAGTGCGGCAGCGGCCGTGGCGATCGAGACGGTGAGAAGATCGCCGGGCACCACGACGGGCCACTGAGAGAAATCTGGGAGGTCAGAGCCGCCCTTGTTGGAAACAGTAGTTATTCCTACTGTAGCTTCTTGATGAAACTAAAAATTTATAAGCAATGCATACCGTTTGATCAATAATTTATCAGATAACAAGATAAAATACTCAGATACCATGGTCACTGTACTCATTTAGACATATTTAGACATATTGTAGTAAATAGACTGTTTGATGTGTGCTTCCTAAACAGAAACAATGCCATGCTTTGGATCTAAAAACATATGCCCTTGTTTGTGATAGGCTGGGGTCAACTTAGGCTGGGAGAATCTATTATGATGTTATCCTAAACTCTGTTCAGCATTGTGAAGTTTTTAAAATGGGTAGTTCAGGGCCATTCATAGGGCCAACATTCAGTCATTCAGTCTGCAGCATATGCATGATAATTTTGAGTAAAACAACTACAGAATATCCAAGAAAAATGTCAACTACTCTATACCAGATGAAGAATGTACAAGGTTGATAAAAAAAACTATAGGTAATTAAGTAGACCGGTAATAAAACTGATGATTTCAATCTGGAGCACCATACCTATTGATCTCGTCATTGCACACTGCAATCACGACTGTGAAGTGCTGCTACATTACCATATGTTGATCAGAGATTGTGTTTTAAATTGACAACTTAGTTCTACAAATTGTATGCTAGAAGAGCTCATTTATCATCATGGGAGGAAGGTAGGATTGATAAATAAAGTTTAGATGCATAAATGCAACCTGCTCCAATGAGAAACGGACCACTCCTATTGTTCGTCACTAATTGCAGCAAACACATTCAGTAGGTATATATGCTACGATAGTCGACAAATACTTAGCAAATAAGGTAGACAGTCTCACCAATTGTCAATGGCTTCTTGAATTAGCTTTTGTTGCCTGATTTGTTTTAACTCTTGCGTGCCCAAAATCCTCTTCAATTTCAAGACATAGTAGCAGTTTAGTAGTATCCGAAGGAGTAGATTGCTTGTTTGCATTAACTGGAGGAGGGTATAGAACAACTAAAAATAGCAAAAGTTGACCTCACAACATGAATCTGAAATCTTATAAACATAAGTAAATCTAGGTGACAGAAGATCAAGAAAATGCACTTGTAATTCGTAACCATTGATAAATGATAGTAACAGTTTCAATCGAACAGAATCTTTGATGATATCTGATACGTCCATTTTGCATCACTATTTTATATCATAATTTGCTGTTATTCATTGATATATTTCATATTTAGAGATGATACTTATGTTATTTCATCTATTTTGCATGTTTCATGATCATTGGAGAATTATTCACCGGAGTCAGGATTCTGCTGGAAAAAGTACCGTCAGGACACCATATTTCTGAAGATCAACAATTGACGGAAGTTATACGAAAAATCCTAATTTTCCAGGGGACGAAGGGAGCCAAAGGAGGAGCCGAGAGGGCCGCCATGGGACCCCCATAGGCCGGCGCGGGCCCAGGCCTGGCCGCGCCGCCTTGTGGGGAGGGGACCCACAGCCCCCTCGGCCGCCTCTCATTCGCGTACTTCTTCGTCCCGAAAACCTAAACCCCGGGAGTTACGGAGAATTGACAGAGCCGCCTCGCGGGCGGAGAAACACCGAGAGAAAAGAGCTCTCCGGCGGGCAGGAATCCGCCGGGAAATTCCCTCCCGGAGGGGGAAATCGACGCCATCGCCATCGTCATCGAGCTGGACATCATCTCCATCATCATCATCATCATCATCATCATCATCTTCACCATCTACACCGCCATCTCCACCGCTGCATCTCGTCACCGCTGTAACGATTTGGGTTGGATCTTGATTGTTTGATAGGGGAAACTCTCCCGGTGTTGATTACTACTTGTTATTGATGCTATTGAGTGAAACCATTGAACCAAGGTTTATGTTCAGATTGTTATTCATCATCATATCACCTCTGATTATGTTCCATATGATGTCTCGTGAGTAGTTCGTTTAGTTCTTGAGGACATGGGTGAAGTCTAAATGTTAGTAGTGAATTATTGTTGAGTAGTATTCAATGTTATGATATTTAAGTTGTGGTGTTACTCTTCTAGTGGTGTCATGTGAACGTCGACTACATGATACTTCACCTTTATGGGCCTAGGGGGTACATCTTGTATTCGTTTGCTAATTGTGGGGTTGCCGGAGTGACAGCAACCTAAACCCCGTTAGTATATCGGTGCGGGAGGGATAGCAGGATCTCAGAGTTTAAAGCTGTGGTTAGATTTATCTTAATTACTTTCTTGTATTTGCGGATGCTTGCAAGGGGTATAATCACAAGTATGTATTAGTCCTAGGAAGGGCGGTGCATTAGCATAGGTTCACTCACACAACACTTATCAAAACAATGAAGATTAATCAGCCGTATGAAGCGAAAGCACTAGACTAAAATCCCCGTGTGTCCTCAAAAATGTTTGGTCATTATAAGTAAACAAACCGGCTTGTCCTTTGTGCTAAAAAGGATTGGGCCACTCGCTGCAATTATTTCTCTCGCATTTTATTTACTTGTACTTTATTTATTTGCTATATCAAAACCCCTGAATACTTGTCGTGAGCATTTACAGTGAATCCTTCATCGAAACTGCTTGTCAACACCTTCTGCTCCTCGTTGAGTTCGACACTCTTATTTATCGAAAGTACTACGATACACCCCTATACTTGTGGGTCATCAAGACTATTTTGGCGCCGTTGCCGGGGAGTGAAGCGCTATTGGTAAGTGGAATTGGTAAGGAAACTTTTACTGTAAGTGCTGATTTTGTTTCTGCTTGCTACTATAAGTCATTATGGAGAGATCCTCCCTTGAATTTCTATTTGGAAAATCTACTACTACTGCAACGGTAGTGGATGAGGCGCCAGGTGAGGAAGTAATACCATATAAAATACCTATGAAAATTATTGAACGTGTTGTGGATAACCGCTATGAAGGGGATGGAACTGTGCATCCTGGAGATCATTTACTGTTTTTACATGAATTATGCGGGTTATTCAAATGTGCGGGTATTTCAATGGATGAAGTTAGGAAGAAATTATTTGTTATGTCGCTATCTGGTAAAGCGGCGCATTGGTATAAACTGCTGAAGGATGGGCGTTCTCTTGATTGGAAGGATATTGTGCCTGTATTTTACTCTAAATTCTATCCTCCAAGTGAAATTCACAAAGACCGCAACCGTATATATAATTTCTGGCCTCATGATGGAGAGAGTATTGCCCAAGTGTGGGGGAGATTGAAGTCTTTAATGCTCAAATGCCCCATTCATGAGCTTCCTGGTAATATTATTATTGATAATTTTTATGCAAGACTGTCTTTTCAAGATAAAACCTTGCTGGATACTTCTTGTTCTGGATCATTCACGCGCAATAAAGAAGAGTTTAAATGGGACCTTCTTAATCGAATCCAAGAAAATACTGAAGGATGGGAGAACGACAAAGGTAGAGTGTCAGGTATAAATTATAATTATGAATGCATTGAAACTTTTATGGATACTGATGAATATCATAATATGAGTGCTACATATGGTCTTGACTCTCAAGTTGTTGCAAATATTTATAAAGCCTTTGCCTCTCATTTTGAATTGCCTAGGAAGAATTTTGATAAGTATCATGAACCATATAAAGATAAAGTTGATTCACCTAAAGGTAAATGTATTGAAATTAAAACTGTTGATCATGTTCTTCCTGAAGCTTATATTGAAAAAACTCCTTTCCCTGCTAAAATGAAGGAATATTCTGTTATAACTAGTGTAGTTAATAAAAGTGCAAAGAAACCCATAGAACCTGAAGAACAAATAAAAGTTGAACCTGCTGTTGCAATAGTTAAAGATCTTGTTACTGAAAATGTGGAAGATGGTCATATTATTTTTTGTGAAGATGCTTCTAATATTGTTTCGCATCCTAATAAGTCTATGAAAGCCAGTGTTCCTGTGCTCTCTGTTCGAATTGGAGATCATTGCTATTATGGTTTATGCGACATTGGTGCAAGTATTAGTGCCATTCCTTATGAGCTCTACACGGAAATTATGCATGAAATTGGTTCTTGTGAACTTGAAGATATTGATGTGGTTATTCGGCTAGCTAATAGAGAAACTATCTCTCCCATTGGTATTGTTCGAGATGTTGAAGTTCTATGTGGTAAGATTAAATATCCTGCTGACTTTTTGGTACTTGGTTCTGCTGCTAGTAAGTTTTGTCCTATTATTTTTGGTAGACCTTTTCTAAATACATGTGGAGCTATTATAGATTGCAAGAAAGAGAAAATTGTTACTAAATTTGCTGGTGAATCTTATGAGTTTAACTTCTCTAAATTTGCCAAAACTCCTTATAAAGCTGATTTGCCTAATGATGATTTTAGAGTTGAACAGTGTGCATCTATTGCTCTTGCTCCTAGTAATCCTTTGCAGCAACATTTGGAAAATAGTGAGAGTGAAGTTTTTAGGGAAGAAAGGGATGAGCTTGATGAAATTTTCCTTCGTCAACCTATTCTTAAACATGACTTACCGGTTGAAGATTTAGGTGTAACACCACCACCAAAGGAAGATCTTGTATTTGATTTGAAACCATTACTGATAATCTTAAGTATGCTTATATTGATGATAAGAAAACATATCCTGTTATTATTAGTGCTAAACTTTTAGATATTGAGGAAGAAAGGTTATTGGAAATATTGAAGAAGCACCGAGGAGCTATTGGCTATACTCTTGATGATTTGAAGGGGATTTCTCCCGCTATTTGCCAACATGCTATTAATATAGAAGATGGTGCAAAACCTGTTGTTGAACATCAACGTCGTCTAATTCCTAAGATGAAGGATGTTGTAAGAAATGAGGTATTAAAACTCCTTGAAGCAGGTATTATATATCCTATTGCTGATAGTAGATGGGTTAGTCATGTGCATTGTGTTCCTAAGAAAGGAGGTATAACTGTTGTGCCTAATGATAATGATGAGCTTATTCCTCAAAGAGTAGTTGTAGGGTATAGAATGTGCATTGATTTTAGAAAAGTTAATAAAGTTACTAAGAAAGATCATTACCCTTTGCCTTTTATTGATCAAATGTTAGAAAGGTTGTCTAAAAATACTCATTTCTGTTTTCTTGATGGATATTCTGGGTTTTCACAAATTGCTGTTAGAGCTAAAGATCAAGAGAAAACCACTTTCACTTGTCCCTATGGAACTTATGCTTATAGGTGCATGCCTTTTGGTTTGTGTAATGCTCCTGCTACTTTTCAAAGATGCATGTCTGCTATTTTTCATGGCTTTTGTGAAAAGATTGTTGAGGTATTCATGGATGATTTTTCTGTCTATGGGAATTCTTTTGATAATTGCTTGCGAAACCTTGATAAAGTTTTGCAGAGATGTGAAGAAACTAACCTTGTTCTTAATTGGGAGAAATGCCACTTTATGGTTAATGAAGGAATTGTATTGGGACATAAAATTTCTGAAAGAGGTATTGAAGTTGATAGAGCTAATGTTGAAGCAATTGAGAAGATGCCCTATCCTAGGGATGTTAAAGGTATTCGTAGTATTCTTGGTCATGCTGGTTTTTATAGGAGGTTTATTAAAGATTTCTCTAAAATTTCAAAGCCTCTTACTAATCTTCTTCAAAAAGATGTACCTTTCGTTTTTGATGATGATTGTAAGGAAGCTTTTGAAACTCTAAAGAAAGCCTTAACAATTGCTCCTATAGTTGAACCTCCTGATTGGAATTTACCTTTTGAAATTATGTGTGATGCTAGTGATTTTGATGTAGGTGCTGTCCTTGGACAGCGAGTAGATAAAAAATTAAATGTTATTCATTATGCTAGTAAAACTCTAGATGCTGCTCAAAGAAATTATGCTACAACTGAAAAAGAGTTATTAGCCGTAGTTTTTGCATGTGACAAGTTTAGACCCTATATTGTTGATTCAAAAGTCACAATTCATACTGATCATGCTGCAATTAGGTACCTTATGGAAAAGAAAGATGCTAAGCCAAGGCTTATTAGATGGGTGCTTCTTTTGCAAGAATTTGATTTACATATTGTAGATAGGAAAGGTGCTGATAATCCTGTTGCTGATAATTTGTCTAGATTGGAAAATATTACCTATGATCCTGTTCCTGTTAATGATAGTTTTCCAAATGAACAATTGGCTGTAATAAAGGTGAGCTCGCGAGATAGCCCTTGGTATGCTGATTATGCTAACTTTATTGTTTGAAGTACTTGCCTCCAACCTTTTCAGCTCAGCAAAGGAGGAAATTCTTTTATGATTTGAGGCATTATTTTTGGGATGACCCACACTTATATAAAGAAGGAGTGGATGGTATTATGCGAAGATGTGTCCCAGAATATGAACAACAAGAGATATTGAGTAAATGCCATGGTAGTGTTTATGGAGGACATCACGCCGGAGATAGAACCGCACAAAAGGTTCTACAATCAGGTTTTTATTGGCCAACACTTTTCAAGGATGCAAGGAAGTTTATCTTATCTTGTGATGAATGTCAAAGAGTTGGTAATATCTCTAGACGCAATGAAATGCCTATGAATTATACTCTTGTTATTGAACCATTTGATTGTTGGGGATTCGACTTCATGGGTCCTTTCCCTTCTTCAGAAGGTAATACTCATATACTTGTCGTTGTTGATTATGTCACTAAATGGGTAGAAGCTATACCTACAAAAAGTGTTGATGGTGAGACCTCTATAAAAATGCTTGTAGATGTTATATTTCCTAGATTTGGGGTACCTAGATATATTATGACTGATGGAGGTTCTCATTTTATTCATGGTGGTTTTAGAAAAACTCTTGCCAAATATGGTATTAATCATAGAATTGCTTCAGCTTATCATCCTCAAACTAGTGGGCAAGTAGAATTATCAAATAGAGAAATTAAAACTATCTTGGGAAATACTGTTAATAAATCTAGAAAGAATTGGGCTAGTAAGTTAAAGGAAGCATTGTGGGCTTATAGAACTGCTTATAAAAACCCTATGGGAATGTCTCCTTATAAAATGGTTTATGGAAAAGCTTGTCATTTACCTTTAGAACTAGAGCACAAAGCTTATTGGGCTGTAAGAGAACTTAATAAAGATTTTAAACTTGCCGGTAAGAAGAGGTTGCTACAATTGAGTTCTTTAGATGAATGGAGAAGTGAAGCTTATGAAAATGCTAAACTTTTTAAGGAGAAAGTTAAGAAGTGGCATGATAGAAGAATTATTAAAAGAGAATTTAATGTTGGAAATAAAGTCCTATTGTATCGGTCTCGTCTCAGATTTTTTGCAGGGAAATTACTCTCAAAATGGGAAGGACCATATGTTATTGAGGAGGTATATCGTTCAGGAGCAATAAAAATTAGCTCTTTGGAAGGTAACACCACACAAGTAGTGAATGGACAAAGACTCAAGCATTATATTTCTGGAGATTCTTATAATGAAGATATTGATATTATTCAAGTGATAACTCCGGAAGCTTCATCAAAGATCAAATTGACAGTCCTGCAGAGTCCGACTTTGAATAGGTAACAGTTTTAGTAATAAAAAGTCCGCGTTTAGCTTTCCGAACAATATTTCTGCTGTTTATGGAAAATATGAAAAATTACGGAATCGAAACGGAGTGGAGGAGACGCGCGAGGGCCCGTCACCATAGGCCGGCGCGGGCCCCACCTTGGCCGCTCCACCCTATGGGGACAGCCCCTCGGCGTCCCGTTTCCACTCGTTTTCGGCCTGGAACCTTCCTTTTATCGTAAAAATATTTGCTATATAATCCCCGGATCTCCAGAAGCCCGTATATCGTTTTCTCGTCATGTTTTGTTTCGATCTGTTTTCTGCCAGATATTGTTTTCAGATCTAGAGCCACCATGTCTTCGTCGGAGCCTCCGAAGGACAACTTCTTTGAGAACGTCGTCAACCCGTACATGAGCGAGTTGAAGATGCATCCCAAGGAATTGCTGCTCGTAGATGGAGAGTTGCCGAGGGCGGCACGCAGGAGGGCCGAATGGTCACGCAGGCCGTGCCTTCTCCGCCTCTACCAGGTCCGAGTGGCGCAGCGGTGGAGGAGCAGCAGACTCCGGGGACCGAGCCGCCTATGGCGGTTAAGTCTTCCGAGCCAGCGGTTCCGACGGCTTCCGCGCCTACGACGGACATGGCGGGGATGATACAGGGGGCTTCTTCACCCACTACCCCTGTATCGTCGGCTTCTTCTTCACCAGCTGGTTCTCCGCCTCGCTCGCCCACTTCTTCGCCAGCCTCCTTGCAGCAGCCTTCACCCACGGTTCCTCCTTTGGTCGTTCAGCCGACGGTGAGGAGGAGTGGGAGGTTTGCTCTTTCGGAGGATGGGGCGGGGGCGACGGACGAGGACGTCATGCAGCGAGCCATGCGACGCAAGGCGGAGATGAACCTTGACACGGCAGGTATTAAACAACCGTCTAAGTCTTTTGTTTCTTTTTCAGATACTCGTATTTCTTCTAATTTGAGTAGCCTAGGGGTTTCCTTGGGTAGTGGTCTGACGAGATTTCTGTTTCGGCTAATGTGTTGAGACAAACGGAGCTTGACCGTTTAACGGTTGCCCCGAATGACTCCACTAGGCCTGAAACGGCAATTATAGACGATGATGAAGATGATGACATCCTAGATGGTCAAATTCTCTCGGCTATAATTGGCAACATTTCAGAAGTTGATCTAGAACACGCGGAGCTTAGTTCTGATTTACAAGCGTCCGAACGTGGTTCTCGATCATCGGCTGGAAAGAAATCTCGTAGGTATGGCAAGAACTCTAAATCTAAAATAGTTTCTCGATGAATGGCATGTTCCGGAATAGCAGAGGTCTTCGTGACTTGGCTAAGCATTCCCACATTGCTGATGGTTGTAGAGATTATGATTTAGATTTTCTTGCTATATCGGAGACGGGTAGGCGAGATTTCTCTCAAAGTTTTCTCGACCGTTTGTCGGGCGGGATTAACTTTCAGTGGTTCTCTCGCCCGCCACGAGGTAGGTCAGGAGGCATTTTACTTGGCGTCCGCATAGACACCATGACCGTCTTGGCTAGTTCTGATGGAGAGTATCATATTAAGCTCGACATTCAGAATAAAGCAGACGGTTTCGTGTGGAGTCTGGTTGCTGTGTATGGTGCCGCCCAAGAAGAGTTTAAGGCTGACTTTTTACGTGAGTTGGTAAACCTTACAAAGGATAATCCTTACCCGATTTTAATCGGAGGTGATTTTAATTTGTTGAGGTTTCCTCATGAGAAAAGTAAAGGCCGCTTTGATGGTCATTGGCCTTTCTTGTTCAACGCTGTCATTGATAGCCTTGATTTAAGAGAGGTGTTTATGACTGGTAGACAGTTTACTTGGGCGAACAGCTTGCCGGAGCCCACATACGAGAAACTAGATCGCGTGTTGATGGATACCGAATGGGAAAATAAATACCCTCTGGTGTCAGTCCGCGCGCTAGAACGTATTGAAAAACTGTCTGACCACGCTCCCATCCATTTAACCACCGGGAATCCCACACCCGTTTGTAAGCGGCCGTTCAAATTTGAACTTGGCTGGTTATATCGAGAGGGATTTCATGATATGGTTAAAAGGGTTTGGGATAGACCGGTCGGGGGGAGCACGCCCATTTTGAGATGGAATAATAAAATGCGTTCTATGCGCAAACATCTCTCTGGTTGGGCTGCCCATACGGCTGGTATTCTTAAAAAAGAAAAGTCTCGCTTATCAACTGTGATTGATGAGCTTGAGGCTGTTGCGGAGACTAGACCCCTGTCTACACATGAGATTGAGCTTAAAAATCAATCCAATGAACAGATGGCGGGTCTTCTTCGCGAAGAGGAGCTCAAATGGTATCAACGATCCAAAGCTCAATTCATCTTGGAAGGAGACTCGAATACGCGGTATTTCCATGGCTTAGCCAATGGGAGACACCGGAAAAAACGTATTCACTCTCTTATTCAAGATGAAGGGTTGATTGAAGGCCATGAGCAACTCAAGTCTTACATTACTAATTATTATAAGGGTCTGTTTGGTCCTCCGGAGGAAAGTACTTTCTCTCTTAACGAGGACTTAACGGATGATATACCCCAAGTTTCTTTGGAAGAAAACGGCTTGCTAACCGCACCTTATACTGAGGAAGAGGTTAAGAAGGCAGTTTTCCAAATGGAATGCAACAAAGCACCGGGTCCAGATGGGTTTCCAGCAGAGTTTTATCAAACTTTCTGGGATACTATTAAATCGGACCTTCTAGATTTGTTCAGTGATTTACACATTGGACAACTAGAATTATTTCGTCTAAATTTTGGTGAAGTTATCTTGTTACCGAAAATTAATGAGGCAGAAAGGATCCAACAATATAGACCCATTTGCCTATTAAATGTAAGTTTCAAGATTTTCACGAAAGTGGCCACCATTAGACTTAATACGGTTGCGGATCATGTTGTTTTACCATCGCAGACAGCCTTTATGCAAGGACGTAATATCCTTGATGGAGTGGCGATTTTGCATGAGACGGTACATGAGATGCATTCTAAGAAATTAAATGGGGTTATTTTAAAGCTTGATTTTGAGAAGGCGTATGATAAAGTTAAATGGTCTTTCCTTCAACAGACACTCAGGATGAAAGGCTTTTCGCCTGAGTGGCGAGCTCTAATTCATGACTGTATGGAGGTAGTGTTGCAATCCGGGTTAATGATGACACCGGACACTACTTCCAAACACGAAAAGGGTTACGCCAAGGAGATCCGCTATCTCCGATGTTATTTAACATCGTAGCGGATATGTTGGCGGTACTCATAGAGAGAGCCAAGTCTGATGGTCAGATTGAAGGTGTGATTCCACATCTGGTTGATGGTGGCTTATCTATCCTTCAATACGCCGATGATACAATTCTTTTTATGGATCATGATCTTGAAAAAGCTCGAAATCTGAAATTAATTTTAGCAGCTTTTGAGCAATTATCAGGATTAAAATTAACTTCCATAAAAGTGAATTGTTCGCTTTGGTGATGCCCAATACTATGTAGCTCTGTATACAGAGTTATTTGGTTGTGGGCAAGGCCAATTTCCGATTCGCTATTTGGGTATTCCGATTCACTATCGGAGACTGACAATTGCGGAATGGAAATTAGTGGAAGAAAGATTACAAAAACGCCTCAGTAGTTGGAAAGGAAAATTGTTGTCCCTGGGTGGAAGATTGGTACTCATTAATTCAGTACTAACTAATATGGTACTGTATATGCTATCATTCTTCATCCTACCAAAAGGAATTCTGCATAAACTCGATTATTATCGATCCAGATTCTTTTGGCAAGGGGACAACGAGAAAAAGAAATATCGACTGGTTAAATGGAGTATAGTTTGTAGTCCCAAAGATCAAGGAGGGCTTGGAGTTCATGACCTGGAGGTCAAGAATTCAGCTCTTCTGGGTAAATGGCTTTTTAAGCTACTTACGAGGATGGGATTTGGCAAACTATACTTCGGAGAAAGTACATCGGCTCGAAGACATTATCTCAAGTGGTTTGGAAACCTGGGGATTCACACTTCTGGGCTGGTCTTATGGCGACAAAAAATGTCTTTTTTCGACATGGGACTTTCACCATTAAGAATGGAGCACAGATACGTTTCTGGGAAGATGCTTGGCTCGACAATGCACCCCTATGTGAACAGTATCCCGCTTTGTATAGAATTGCGCGTCGCCAAGGTGATACCATTGCAACTGTAATGGCTACCTCACCCCCGAATGTGACGTTCAGACGGGTTTTACTAGGACAAAGGCTCGTGGCATGGAACAACCTAATTCAGCGGCTTGGAGATATTCAGTTATCGCCAGAGCCAGATGAATTTCGATGGAACCTCCACGTAGATGGTTCTTTTTCTGTAAAATCTTTATACAATGCGATGCTTCTTTCTGATTTACCAGTTGATAATAATAAGAAAATTTGGAAGATGAAGATACCATTAAAAATTAAAATTTTTGGATGGTATCTTCGTCGAGGGGTTATTCTCACCAAAGACAATCTTGTTAAGCGGAATTGGCACGGAAGTACACGATGTGTGTTTTGTCATCATGATGAAACCATCAATCATTTATTCTTCCAGTGCCAGTTTGCGAGATCTATATGGTCAGTCATCCAAGTAGCGTCTACCTTATATCCTCCGACTAGTGTCGCTAATGTCTTTGGCAATTGGCTTCATGGTATCAGCTCAAGGTTTAAAATGCTTCTTAGGATGGGGGCGCTAGCAGTTATCTGGGCGCTACGGCTATGTAGAAATGACAAGATCTTTAACGATAAAATTGCTCTTTGTTGCAGGTTATCTACAGATGCACAGGTATTCTCCGTTCGTGGTTACCTCTTCAGCGTGTGGAGAACCGAGACCTGTTTACGGAGGTCTGTACACGGTTGGAGGATACGGCGAGGGATACTTTTTCCCTACATGGGTGGCAGCATAGTCTACGGATAGTTGCTCCATCTAGCTCTTAGGCGTTATATGATTCATCGTTCCGATATGTATTTCGCCTATTTTAATTTTTTGTAACTTTGGTCAGTTGAGACAACAAACGGCTGTGTGCATCCTGGTTATGCAGAGGCTGGATGTAATTGCTTCTTGAAGTAATAAAGCATCCTTTATCGAAAAAGATGGAGAGTTGAAGATTGAAGATGTTCGTGGACCTAAGGGAGAAGGAAGCTTGGAGGACAGGATGGAGAAACTAGAACAAGAGGTCTTCACCTACAAGAAGATGGCTGAGCGTGAAGTGGACATCTTCCACAGAATTGTGTCCGAGCTCATTGGTGAACACGAGAAGGAGACTGCAAAGCTGTGGAGCGATATCCTCTCACTTCACAACACTACCAACCAACTTCAGGCGCAACTTTATGATGCTTGGAATCAAAACTGTGAGTATGAAAATAGGTTTAAACGCATTAGCGATGTTGCTAGTTTCAGGATTCCAGAGACCAAGACATCGTTTGTTGATGGAGAGCCTCTTCCCTGGAAGCTTGATGACGAGAAGAATCCACCATCGCCATCGAAGGAGTAATTCATCATCGGTATTGGCATCCCCTTGGTTTGTTCCAAGCTTGGGGGAGTGCCGCGGTATCACATCATCACTACCTTTATCTTTTACTATCAAGTAGTGTAATATCATGAGTAGGGAAGTTATCATATGGAATAGTTTGCAGTGTGGAAGTATCTCTCTTAGTTGGTTATCTATGTATCCGTTGGTGTGAGTTATCGTTATGGAATATTAATGAGAAATCTTATCATTTACTTTTTGCACACTTTATTTTAGTTTGCAATCTCAGTTATATGATTACTCTTGACATTAGTATTGATATCACTTTGGGAGGATCAAGTAAATCTATTTGGTTTTGGCAAACTTAGCACTGGTCAATAGCAACAACACCTTGATGTTTAAATAGAAAAGGGAAATACATGTAGATATATTACTCTATTATGTTTATGCTAATGAGTTAGTATTCTGAAGTTAAAATTGCTTGTGCTTATGAGAAAGATGCATGATTGTTTCTATCACATGTATATTTGTTTGTTTCCCTCAACCTTTATGCTTGCTATCAAACCTTGCTAGCCAAAAACCTGTATTGAGAGGGAATGCTTCTCATACATCCATAACCTTAGACCAAACCCATGCCATTTGTGTCCACCATAACTACCTATTATGTGGTATTTTGCGCCAAGTAAATACTTCATGTGCTACCTTTAAATAATTCAAACTATATTACTCCTTATTTGTGTCAATGTTTTATAGCTCATGAGGAAGTATGTGGTGTTTTATCTTTCAATCTTGTTGGGCGGACTTTCACCAATGGACTAGTGGCACATCCGCTTATCCAATAATTTTGCAATAAGAGCTGGCAACGGGGTTCCCAGCCCCAATTAATAACTTTCATTAATAATTCTCTTCACATGTTTTGCCCTGATTTATCGTAAGCAACTTAATTTTGCAATAGACACTCCTCCATGGTATGTGAATGTTGGAAGGCACCCGAGGATTCGGTTAGCCATGGCTTGTGAAAGCAAAGGTTGGGGGAGTGTCATCCATAATAAAACTAAAATACATGTGTAAACAAAAGAGAAGGGGGATGATCTACCTTGCTGGTAGAGATGCCGTCCTCCATGGGAGCCGCTCCTGGAAGGTCCGTTTGGCAAGGGGGTTAGAGTACCCGCTATCATTCGTTGAAAACAACAAACACCACTCAAAATCTTACTTTTATGCTCTTTACATGATTTCAAAACTTGAAAAGCTCTAGCACATGATTTAATCCCTGCTTCCCTCTGCGAAGGGCCTATCCTTTACTTTTATGTTGAGTCAGTAAACCTATTTCCCTCTGTCTTAAGCAAGCAATTGAGTTGTTGTGAACCAACCATTTATGCTATGATTCAGTTAATCATGTCTTTTATGCTTTCTTGTTTAGTACAAATTTTATCTGAATGAATATGACTTTGAAAGTTATCAATGATTATGAGGAGATTGTTATGATTGAGAATGAAAGCCCTGCTATATAAATTCTAATATGAAAGCTTTGCTTAGAAGATAAGTACAATCCGTTAGTAGTTCTCTGACCAAGAACAAAGTTTGCCATAACCATTTATGATTTCCTATGCACCTTTACTTGTGATTTCTCTTTACTTATTTCAAGTTGAGTTATATGAAGAGAATGTTTACTAGAATGTCTTGTGTGAATCAATATGATGCTTCTTGTCCGTATTTTATTTATCGACTCCTCACTCCATAAACATGTGGTCTTGTTTATTGAGCTCAGTTTCGCTTGGGGACAAGCGAGGTCTAAGCTTGGGGGAGTTGATACGTCCATTTTGCATCACTATTTTATATCATAATTTGTTGTTATTCATTGATATATTTCATATTTAGAGATGATACTTATGTTATTTCATCTATTTTGCATGTTTCATGATCATTGGAGAATTATTCACCGGAGTCAGGATTCTGCTGGAAAAAGCACCGTCAGGACACCATATTTAAAAAGATCAACAATTCAAACGGACACTATATCGTGCTAATTGCGTGCTATATTTCAAATATCGTTTTGAAAAAAATATCAAATATAGCCTAAAAATAAAGGATTTCAGGTTGGATATTTAGTCTATAAATGACTGAATTATACATACATAAACACATACAACAAAAAGATCTCCAAGTTTTTAGAAGGCTAACATCAACATTCCCCAAGCTAACAACATAACATAGTATGAATTATTTATTAAGAATCATCAACATTGGTGATATTATAATCTAATCTAGAAGAGCAACCAACAAATTGTAGTTTATCACCAAAAAAAGTGAAAACAACTTAGCTTGAAAAAATCGCACGCTAACGCTATGAAGTTTTAGCGCGATATAGCATGTTATTTCACAAACAGTGCCATAGCGAGCAAAATTACTAAAATTTAGCGTCGGCCCTCCAAATATGCTATAGTGTGTTATTAGCGGAGAAATAGCGCGCTATTTTAAACCCAGGTCAGGACGTATTAAAAAAAAATCAACTGAGGACGAATGCGAAAAAAGAGGAGCCGAGAAAGAGGGAGCCCGAGCCCGCCCCCCCCCATACTCCGCGCCCAGGCACCGCCTTGTACCCCCCTCCTCGGCGCCTCCTTCGTACTTCTTCGTCCCGAAACCTAAGCCCCGGGAGTTACGAGAATTGACAGAGCCGCCTCTCGGGGCGGAGAAACACCAGAGAGAAAGAGCTCTCCGGCGGGCAGGAATCCGCCAAATTCCCTCCCGGAGGGGGAAATCGACGCCATCGCCATCGTCATCGAGCTGGACATCATCTCCATCATCATCATCTTCACCATCTACACCGCCATCTCCACCGCTGCATCTCGTCACCGCTGTAACGATTTGGGTTGGATCTTGATTGTTTGATAGGGAAACTCTCCCTGTTGATTACTACTTGTTATTGATGCTATTGAGTGAAACCATTGAACCAAGGTTTATGTTCAGATTGTTATTCATCATCATATCACCTCTGATCATGTTCCATATGATGTCTCGTGAGTAGTTCGTTTAGTTCTTGAGGACATGGGTGAAGTCTAAATGCTAGTAGTGAATTATTGTTGAGTAGTATTCAATGTTATGATATTTAAGTTGTGGTGTTACTCTTCTAGTGGTGTCATGTGAACGTCGACTACATGATACTTCACCTTTATGGGCCTAGGGGAGTACATCTTGTATTCGTTTGCTAATTGTGGGGTTGCCGGAGTGACAGCAACCTAAACCCCGTTAGTATATCGGTGCAGGAGGGATAGCAGGATCTCAGAGTTTAAAGCTGTGGTTAGATTTATCTTAATTACTTTCTTGTATTTGCGGATGCTTGCAAGGGGTATAATCACAAGTATGTATTAGTCCTAGGAAGGGCGGTGCATTAGCATAGGTTCACCCACACAACACTTATCAAAACAATGAAGATTAATCAGTGTATGAAGCGAAAGCACTAGACTAAAATCCCCGTGTGTCCTCAAGAACGTTTGGTCATTATAAGTAAACAAACCGGCTTGTCCTTTGTGCTAAAAAGGATTGGGCCACTCGCTGCAATTATTTCTCTCGCATTTTTACTTGTACTTTATTTATTTATATATCAAAACCCCTTGTCTGTGAGCATTTACAGTGAATCCTTCATCGAAACTGCTTGTCAACACCTTCTGCTCCTCGTTGGCTTCGACACTCTTATTTATCGAAAGTACTACGATACACCCCCTATACTTGTGGGTCATCAATATCTGAAGTCATATGTTATTTCAATGGAGTTGCGCATGTGTGTTCCACATAAGCAGTCAACTGAACATAGGTGGTAAGAGAGAAGAAGAATCTGTACATGTCATGCTCGTGATGAACCTCTGACTTTGAGCGGATATGGTCCATCTATTGAAGAACAAAAAAAAATCACAGATATTGGCATCTCATCAAAGAATACTGCCATTTGACAATCATATACATTTAGCAAATGCAGAACTTAGAGATAGTAGTAGTGCAGTACCAAAGAAATTCAGACTCAAATGAGCGGTAGTGCTGTGAGGTCGACACCACACCAGAAGTCCTGAACTGGAGGACGGCAGCTGTGCACGGCTCCAAGCTCATTGGGCGAAATGGGTGCTTCCACTTGAACGGGATCCCGTGGAAATTGACCTGAGGAACTTGAACGAGATCCCACGGTCGAGCACCTCGTCGAGGTGGGCAACGGCTGCGCGACCTCGACCTCCGCATCTAAGATGTGGACGATCTGGTGCCGCTCGCTCGCGCGCCTCCGCCTCATCTCGCTGGACCTCTACGAATGCCCCGTCACGCGGGCCAGGCACTACAGATCCAGGGTCTTGGGGATGATCCGGACACTCAAGTACCTTGACAAGTTGGACGCCGACGAGAAAGAGGGGTCGGAGTCGGACGATGACGACGGTGGGGATGGCGAGGGCGAGCGCGAGGAAGACGACGATGACGACCCTGGGAGCGGCAAGGTGGCCAACGGGGCCGTGCGGCTGCGGAGTCCGTGCCGGCCACAACAGCGATGAAACCCTACACGAGATGGTTGGGGAAGGAGTGGCGACGGTGGACGTCCTCGTTGGGCCTGGCCCAACTGCGTGCGACGAAGGGCTGGAAAACGAATGATGGATCGGTGGGAGGGCAAAACCGTCTAAAAATATATGTAGGACGAAACCTTCGACCGGAGGAAACAGAACCAGTTCCTCCTTTTTATATAGTAGAGATAAGAGAGAAGAAGAATCTGTACATGTCATGCTCGTGATGAACCTCTGACTTTGAGCGGATATGGTCCATCTATTGAAGAACAAAAAAAAATCACAGATATTGGCATCTCATCAAAGAATACTGCCATTTGACAATCATATACATTTAGCAAATGCAGAACTTAGAGATAGTAGTAGTGCAGTACCAAAGAAATTCAGACTCAAATGAGCGGTAGTGCTGTGAGGTCGACACCACACCAGAAGTCCTGAACTGGAGGACGGCAGCTGTGCACGGCTCCAAGCTCATTGGGCGAAATGGGTGCTTCCACTTGAACGGGATCCCGTGGAAATTGAACTGAGGAACTTGAACGAGATCCCACGGTCGAGCACCTCGTCGAGGTGGGCAACGGCTGCGCGACCTCGACCTCCGCATCTAAGATGTGGACGATCTGGTGCCGCTCGCTCGCGCGCCTCCGCCTCATCTCGCTGGACCTCTACGAATGCCCCGTCACGCGGGCCAGGCACTACAGATCCAGGGTCTTGGGGATGATCCGGACACTCAAGTACCTTGACAAGTTGGACGCCGACGAGAACGAGGGGTCGGAGTCGGACGATGACGACGGTGGGGATGGCGAGGGCGAGCGCGAGGAAGACGACGATGACGACCCTGGGAGCGGCAAGGTGGCCAACGGGGCCGTGCGGCTGCGGAGTCCGTGCCGGCCACAACAGCGATGAAACCCTACACGAGATGGTTGGGGAAGGAGTGGCGACGGTGGACGTCCTCGTTGGGCCTGGCCCAACTGCGTGCGACGAAGGGCTGGAAAACGAATGATGGATCGGTGGGAGGGCAAAACCGTCTAAAAATATATGTAGGACGAAACCTTCGACCGGAGGAAACAGAACCAGTTCCTCCTTTTTATATAGTAGAGAAAAAGGTAATGCAACAAATGAAATGGTTAAACAACAAAAAGATTCAGAAGGTTACAAAAAATGCAAAAAAAATTGCAACATTTCAAATATAATAATGCAACAAACCAAATACGCATTTGCCGCATTTTGAAAGCACATACACAATGTTGAAAAAATCCGAGGAAACACAAACTAATAGAAAAACACCCATAAACCTTGCAATGTCTGGCTTGTGCTTTCACACAAAAAAAAGCAGACTAGTTTGTTACAAAGTTACAGTTTGGAAGCACATATGCAAGGTTGAAAAATGTGGGGGAAACACAAACTTGTAGAGACGCGAGAAAACCTTGCAACACCAAGCGCAAGATCCGATGACACCGGGGCCATTCCCATTGGTTCCTCGACTTCTAGGGCTTGGCACTATTGTAGTCCTCTGATTTTGAAGAGCTACCATGGCCATGTCGAACTTAAGCTTTGAGACGAGGATAAGGGAAGGAAGTAGAGGGGCGGCACAACAGCAGGCAGGGACGCAATGGTTGAGCTAGCCCTATGCGCCCACATTGTGTGGCGGGTAGAGGCGCGAGTAGGAGCAATCAATCACGAAGACAGGATTCCTCGCTTAATTCTAACTGATTTCTTCTCTTTTTGGAAACAATCCCAATAAGCTCATATGGCAAAGATAGACAATCATCCTCCTAAAACTGCACCTCTTCTCGTAAATGATGTATCGCTTATTATGAATGATCGAACGAACGAATGAATGAAGAGGTGTCAATTCATCAATATTGTTGCTAATTTGAAGCTATCATCCTAACCATCCAAATTTTAAAAATGAGAATGCCTGAATTTTCAGTGACGTCGGTTCCATGTGCCAATCACAGTTTTTCAGAAAATCACAGGAATGAAGGGCATGGGAAATGGTAGGCGCCAAACACTTTGATCCCTAGTTTTGACTCGGTGTTCTTTTTCTCATGATAGCCTCCTGAATCAATGTTTTCTTATGTCTAATCCAGTTTTCGAAAAGGAATATGATTAGATCCCTTTGGGGGACGGAACATCCCGCAACCTCCACCTTGAGCATGCGACGCTTGGCGTTGGGCCCCACATTTGTCGGCCTCCTCTCTTATCTCTCGCCATAGAAACTCCCGAGCCCACTTTCCCAATCATTTTTCTTCCAGAGCTCGCCGTCGTTCGCCAGTGCGGACGACTTCGGCAAGGAGATCCGTCAGAATACGCGGCCTCTGCCGTGGCGCTCCCCCTCCAGTCCTCCACATCCAGCGCCTACCCTCCCCATCTCTGCGCCACGTGGGCATGGAGAGCTCGGGGCCATCGTTGGGCGAGCTGATGTTACTTTTCTCTGTTGTTGATGCAGCTTTGTCGCTGCCGGCTTCCTCTTGCTACAACAGCCGTGACCGTGAGTTCTGACGGCGGTAGGGTGCACCCTCTAGGAAAACGTGATCTCTGGCAGGCACCTTGCTTGCTTGTCGAGCCCCGCTGTTTGTGGACCGTCGCCCCCATGTTGTGAGGATGGCCTTCATCTTTTTTTTTTTGCGATGGTGCTACCATAGGCCAACGGCGTTGCTATCGTAGGCTGATGGTGGTGCTACATTTGTCGACCACGTTGTTGCCATCTCTGTCATATGTACTATAAATGGCAGACGGCAATGCTACCAATGTTGCAACCAACGGGATCAGGTTTTCAGAATTTTTGTTGTGGCGAGTGGTGATTTGCTACATATCTATATTTTTTTGCTATGCTTTTGCTACACTAGTAAGAAATTATTTCTACGAACGATATCTCCAACGAGTCTCAAGCAAAGACGGTTTTGGTAGAATTGTATTTTTTTTTCCTCGATAGGATCCAGGCGATGTCTTCGATCATTCGATGAGATCATTTTTGCTACACGGTCTAATCCGTTAGTCTACATCAAGCTCAGTCTTTTTTTTAAGCGGGAATGTTCTTTTCTACATTGAAGCAAATTCAGGATTTGAGGTGCTAGGGAATCTAATCCACCGCTTTCGGAAAAGTGCAATTTCAAGTTGGTAGAAATTTAAGACGTGCCCGTGAGGAAAATGCAATATTTCCGATCAGCCTCATTCCAGCCTTAGAAAACCATCCTTCACGGCCAACCTGTCAAGGAGAGCTTGAGGTAGAGAGGCGCTCTGAGAAACTCAACATGGAGGCCAGAAAAAGATTAGGCCACAGAGGACCTAGATTAGCTTGGAACTATAAGAACCTCGCGTGCGTTGCTGCGCACGTTCTCTTGTTATATCGCCACAAACATGCATATTTTCCTACACTTTTTCCAAATGTTGGCTTGCGTATTTTCGTTTTGGCTGCATGTAAAGGTCTTTTTTTAATTAGTGAAGTACAATGAAATAAAAAAAAATGCAGAAGATGTATGACAAAAGCACGCAGTTGTGCAATATGCACTCACTACAAAGAAAATATATCAGAAGTTAATTTCTGTCTATGCAACATACGCAATTTCTCACAATAGCTTCTCCATTTCAAAAAAAAAAACCTTTGCCGCAACCATAGATTTGATAGATGCATAATTTGTTGCTACTACTTTACTCAATAACCCTAGTTACTTGAGAGATTAAAAAAACACCAAATATAAAATCAAAACCTCTTATTCATTAATGTTCAGCTAGAAGTTTATATGTGACTGTCACAATGACCTATAAACTTCTAGTAAGAATTTAGGAGCAAAAAAGTATATTCGATGACCACTTCGACATATTTTAGCAACTATTACACCTATACACAGTTTGAGAAATACTTATAAATTAACCATGTCAAGTAGTAGATAACTTCATAAAAATACGATGAATTGTTGATTTCATAAGTGAATGAACACCTACAACTAATATTATTTACAGTTAACTAAAACCCATACTATATACCACGCTAACACACTGACCAATTGCAGAACATCATCCAATTAACACACCATGACTTGTCTTTTCTTCGGCAGTTGCTAGTCAAGGAAGCTCCCTACGAAAACAAACATAGTGATGTGGAGAAGTAAATATGGATTTTATAACTGAAAATTAGGACAGAGCCAAATCAACGTTACGTGTAAAATCCATTGAAACACAACTAACTAATGTAAAATCTAGCTTAACCTGTCATTAATAAAAAAAAATACATGGTTTGACGGCAGGGCCTACTGGATGGTGGCACATAGTAGTGGAATACTCTTTCAGCACTTTGGGACCATGGATTAATACATATAAATGAGCTCTCCGGTGCACAAGATTCAGGTTATCTAATGGCAGATATGTATTGCAGTGTATAAGTTTAGCTTTGATGAAACTACTGGACATGTATACTTCCAGATTTTTTTTTCGAGGGGGTCCAAAATTTAGATTTGTAATGATGAGCTCTGCGCTGATCTATGGAACATGTTGTGGTGTTTAGGTAATTTTCTACCTAGTCGACCTCATGGTGTTCTTGCTGATGTACTAAATGGTTATACATCTGCAGCCTTAAAAAACAGTCAAAACAGTACGGTGCTTTGTTTTCTTTAAATCCTCAAATTAACCTGAAAAGTGAATATACAAACCATTTCAGAGAAAACAACTGTGTGGCCAAATATGTTCCGAGGCAACTGTGTTAGTAAAGATAGGCTAAAATCAGGAATCAAAAACTCATAGAGCTTTCACAATCATATAGCAGCGCCGGATCAGTAAATATGCAATTCATCATATTAAGCTATAGCCGTATATGCTGGAATGATTCTATGAATGATCACAGAAAATACACTACAAAATACCTTGATATTCTCGTTTTCCGGTATGGAACAAAGTTCCAAAGCAATGCATTTATTTTGACCGGACAGATGTATGTCCAGGCATCAGATTAGTAGAATGCTCTAAACAGCATCTGCATTCCCAGGAGTAAACGGGATCATCAAAGTATTTTACCTGCCTTTTTTCTGCAAATGGTATGTTATCGTTCTAGAACAGAGTGTCATCACTAATGTATTTTACGTGCCTTTTATCTGCAAATGGCAGATGTGCTTCCGCTGTGTTGCATGTTTTCAACCTGTCCGCCCAGCAACAATTGGAACATCAGCCACATGGAACCTAAAACAAATTTCATAGCAATGACCAACCAATGCAAATAAACTCAACAAAGCTCACTCACCACAGGAGGAAGATGTGTTCTCCAACACAAATCTCTCAAAATATTTACACCAAAGAGAATTAGGAAATACTAGCACAATACCAGTGCGTTGCTACGGGTAACTAATTGTTCAATATTGTAGATATATTTAAGAGTTATTGACGTAAAATGATCAATTAAAATATCCATGTCGTTAAACATGCACCGGTAATGTACTCTAGTGTTTTTTCCTCACCCGATATTTCCGAAATCTTGGCGGTAACCAGTTTTGTCATACCTACCAGTATAAGAAAATAACAGCCGGTATTTACTGAAATTTTTGTAATCTATTCAATTTTGGCGAATTTTGGATAAATTTAAATTTTATAATAAAAATCTCGGCTGGTATTTCCGGTAGCCGGTAATACCGGTGCCCTCTGATATTTTTTATAGAACGAGAAAGAACCTTACTTAAACCAGCACGAACGTTATACTTTAACTGAATAATAAGTATAGTCTGCACCATGCCTTTTTTCCTTCTTTGTCCATAATATCTTATCTGGTATTAAATGATTCTGAATCAGAGTTGTTTTATAATTTTATCTCTTACCCCTTAGAGTAAGTCTAAAGGCTGCTGCAAATTTAACTCTCTATATCTTCATTTGTAGAGGTCTCAAAAAATTTGCCGGTTTCCACCGACATTCTGATGGAAGTGCAAAATCCACTCTCTATATTCTACTCACATATACATTGATTTCTCTGACACTCAAACGATGTCTGACACAGAAACACGAGCATTCAATCCAATATAGTCTTTTTTTTTTCAAATCAATACAACATAATCTATGTAGAACATAACAGTTGACATAAACAAAATAACTAATAATGAAACCATCTAGTTGTGACCCATCGTGTAGTCAGCGCTTATTGTCGGATGAGGATGAAGAACTCCAGGCATCCATTCAACCACCACATAAAAATACAAGCATCAACACAATAATCGCAATCACAGCAGCTAGCTAGCAATCAGTAGCAGAGCACACGCACACGAAGCTAGTGACCTGCAGGGAGCAGCAAAGCATGCACGCAGCAGCTGATAGAAGCCTAGAACAGAACACGCACACAAAGATGTGCAGCCAAAACAAAACACCAACAGTCTTGTTTATCGACTATGGTCAATAGAAGGAGTCATCAATTTAACCTTATATCTTTGCAAGTAGAAGCAAGATGATCATATCTTGTACGCAGATTATTCCATCTGAACCCACAACCTATGTAATCTCAGAGAACCTATGTCTGAATTGTTTGCATTATTTAGTTGAGGACATCTAAAATCTCCTTCAGAAATTGGCACAACTGCAATTCTCAATAGTAGATGCACACTTGTTTAGTAATTGCCGCAACTGCAACTCTCAATAGTAGATGCACACTTGTTTAGTAATTGCCGCAACTGCAACTTGCCCTGCTCTCTCTCAACCAAAGATCAGAGATCAGATAAATGGCAAATTGAAGTAGCAGTGAACGCTACACAGTGACCATGTACGTACTGCCTCCACGCAGTTTCAGATAAATGCCGAACTGAAGTAAGCGTTGGCAAGCGCAGAAGCGCTATAGAAGCAGATTAGAGTGACGGCAGTCAGCTCGAACTTGTTCAAAGACGCGGCGCTGCGAACGTGAGGACGCGGTGCAGCATCATCATTGGCGAGCGCGAGATCATGTCGTGGTGCAGGACCAGATCGAGAGAGCGCGCCGGCAGCAGGGAGGCAACCTTCACGCAATCTTGGCGAGGAGGTCGTCCCGATCTGAAGGAGGTCGGCCGGTGGTGGGACCCTGGCCGGGATAGGAGTTGGCAAAGCCTAAACACGATCGAGCGATCGACCTGGAGTTTTTCTTGGACGACACAATAGATTCGGTAGGAATCAGAGTTCGATGCACGACGAGAGGAAAGTCTCAACGACGAGCAAAAGGAAAACCTGCCGTTGTTTGTACGAACGAAGCATACAAAGGCCTTTCGGTCCTGGGTTTTTTCACGCGTGAAGGCCGATCGGTCCTCGTTATTATTTCGAATCTAAAGGCAGATAGGAAGGCAAATCTAGCAGGGTTTTTTTACGGACAAAAATTTAGCCCGGTTTTTTTACCTACCAACACCACATATCCCCGTACAATAGTAAAGAAGATAAGAAACCAGCTATACTCAATTCGACAAGAACTGCGAAAGAGACGAAACTAACCAAGCATATATACTTGTGTTTTGTTTTTCAGTAAGGCATAATGATTGGGCTACATGAACAAGTTCACCACCATGTATCATGTTGCAATACAGAACTGAAATGGCATAGTTTGCATAAGAGTAAAGTTTTTTTGGCGGTTCTAAGTTGCTCAAAAGTTTAGGCCAGAAATTAAGTGTCTTTAGGTAATATTGGACACCTGCTAATGGTTCTATGAATCCTTGACTTCATACATATTTGTGGTTCTAGGAATCCTTGACTTCATACTGGAATGAAATAAATGGCAGTACCAGCTACTTCTGGAATTTTGTCTGTTTTGGTGACAGTATTAGCTCGGTGAGTCTCAAGGTACACTAAATTATAGCAACCTTTTAATCATTAACGATGAAGCCTTACATTTATCTTCTTTACTTTATGCTCACTCAAGCTTTTTATGAATCAATGATCACCACAAATATGAACTCAAATCTTGGGTAGACCAAAACATGCGAAATTGCATGCACAGTCCATTAAAAACATTCAGTCCAACAGTTTGTTCGTGCTAGACCATATAATTACAGTAAAGGCAAAGATGGGAAGGGAGAAATCAGAGGAGACAATACCTCCAGGCTCCAGCCGGTTCAACCTAGAGTATGGCGGACGGCAGATCGGAGAGAAGAGACCACCAGCAGCTCGTGGAAAACTCGGCTTGCAGATTCCGCAGTCGAAGGTGGCTCAGACCGTCAATGGTCGCGAGGACTGGCCATGGCACCCCCGGCCTCCATGGCGGCACTGCCAAGCTCACTAGCAGCCAGGAGGCTAGGCAGCACGTGTGGGGTCGCATCAAAGGCGAGAGGGGAGGGTGAGGAGCATTGGGAAGAAAGACCCAGCGGCGGTGGCGCATGTGATGGCAGCACTCCAGGACTTGGGAGGGAGGCAGACAAAGATTTTGTGAGAAATCCAGCAAGGTGAGAGAGGCGGGCTTGACGGCAGAGGAAGGAGAGGAGGCTGAGGGATTCATGGATGGTGAGTATCAAAGGGCAGCGGTCGGGAGGGAGAAACGGCAGCAATGCTATTCCTAGGTCTGTAACGACAGGATACTTCCTCAGCCAAACACAATCGCCAACCGACTTAGCGCCACCATCCAGCTACAACATGAAGCATTAAGGCGCTGACATGTATGCTAAAACGGAACCGCTCGAGGAACCACAGGCCAGCAGAACCCTGGGATCATAGAGCGGCAAACAGCACAAACTTACAGGAATTTTGGTGGACAAGTAACAACAGCATGATAACCACAGGAAATGCCATCAAGAGAAGCCCGTAGAAACTTTTCACGGCAAAGCATAAGCGTGGCAACAAGTTAACTAGGTCAAGTGGCGAGTACTAAGATATATAAATAGCACTGCAAGGGAAGGCACGTTAAGCGGTAAAGAGTTTGCCTCCACCGATCCTGATTTGCCTACTAGTATCTCGATAGGCTCCTATCCAACGACCCCCATGTACAAAATGAGACCAGCCAAGGAAGGTAGCAACTGGCACACGACAGAAATCCCCAAAATAAGCTGCATCATCGCAGCAAAGTCACTGGAGCATATCATGAACGCCACACGCCAGCTGCCCCCGAACCTGCCCCCAGATACCAATCAAGCCAGATATCTGTATGTGTTGGCGTTGTCCTTGTCACGCTCCAGGTAGTCCCTGGTGATGAGATCCTCAATCCGCTTCTTGATTGCTTTGAAGTCAGGCTGCAGTGGCACAAAATCAGGTTAGGACACACAGTTCAGGCTAAACATCTGCTAGTTCCAAACCAACCAAAATATCAAAACAAATAAGCAGTCTACAAAGCCATAAACAGCTACAGTAGTGGTACGGGCCTATTTTGGTCATACAACTATTTATAATGAGCTACTTCATCAGCAACAGTAGCAACTTTAGTAAAGAGGTACTCCCCCGTTCCAAATTAATTGGCACACTAAAACATGTCTAGATGTGCTGATAAGGTCAATTAATTTGGAACCGAGGGAGTACATGCCTAGTGTTTTCCTTCCCTTTTTCAAGGGTGGGTAAATGCAAACAGTTCTTTTGTTTCATGATGAGGGTAGAATAATAAAACAACTTAAAGAGTGTAATATCAGGCATCAGGCAAAGGTAGTTGATCGACATGGATAGGAAAAGTCAACCAGAACACCACATGAGCAACTAGGAAAAAATGATGATACGGCTAGATATGCAATGGAATTTGCTGATGCGCCACAACAGCAAGAGCTAGATTCCACATAACCAAATATGTAAAGAGAAAATGTACTGTAAGTACCTTGAACATGCGGCTGAGCTGCTCCACACATTCCGCAACCAGCTGGGTATGGGCCATGACTTTGCGGCTTTTCATGATACGGACAATCGATGCATCAATTGCATACCTCCTGTCCTTGTCAACATCTTCAACAACCTTTTTCTTCTCATCAACAGGAGGCAGGGGTATCTGCACATTAAGTCAAATATTCAATCATAAGAAAAGCATCACTGCAGATAGCAGATGGCCTATAATCCCATAATAGGAGTACGACAGCTAACAAACCAGAAAAAAAAAATAGGAGAGTACCTTGATTCTTCTCATCCTGTCAGTAAATTTTGAATTGAACTCGAAAACATCATTGGGCGAAATAGATCTACCAGCTGGCTCTTTGGTAAGAATCTTGTATTTTGCGCAAGACAGAGAATGGAGCAAACGCACAACATCATCATCCGACAGGTTCAGCTGTGTTACAATCTCAGAGTAACTAAGCCTATCAACTCCATTGAATAACAACAGCAACGCAGCCTGCCAAAAGAAAAGGAATGTCAAAATGACAAGTTACAACTTAGAAGTACACATTTGCAAAAGCGACTGAATACAACTTAATTCAAAATACCTGATATGTTGTAACAATGAGCTCTATAGTTTTGGTTTCAAATTTTGCATTGATATTGCAGGTTCCCAACGAGTATATCCAGGTAAGCTTCCTGTGCTTTGTTCTTGTTTGGTAGAACTCCTTGAAAACCTCTACACATTTAACCTGAAGGTATTGAGAAGTATAAGTTTCCATTTCAAAATTATAAAGATGAGCTTTGATGCCTGGGCTTCATATTGTCATGTTAACAAATATGTGTAACTCATGCTCCTAAATCCACAAGAAAAAGGTTATCTTACCATCTCAGAAGGAAGGCTTATTTCAAAAGTTTTGTATGTTGGCCAGAATCCTGTTGTCAAGACAGTAACAGCCAAGTCTACCCCAGGATGCAACTCTTGATGTTCAGCTACAAACTCTTCAAACTTAGTTTGATGATCTCTTGCAAGAGTAAGGTCAGTAACCATGCCTTCCATTTTTGAAGTAAACTGCCCACCACACTGCTGCTTAAGCTTTGTCAGGATGCTTCTTTCATGTTCATCATTAGCACTCTTGTCAAAAAGCAATCTCCTTGCAAGTTTCTTCCTGTAAATTGTTCCACACATTTGAAGATAAATACTAAGATCTAATCCAAGACAATCCCTCCCGATACGGAGGCTAAATAGGCAAAAGACCAAGTAAGGTTACAAGAGATCACCTGTAGAACTCAGCAAAGAGATCTTTATCACTTATGTATGCGAGCAGGCGCACCACCTGAAAGTTATTCACTATCAAACCAGAGTTCCTTCTGCTATAACTTTATGATAACAGTAAATCCAAAGGCAGTAGTGGTGTACCTTCTCAAGGGCATCTTCAATGGCTTCATCACTGAGCTTTTCACTGCAGCCTTTCTTCAAAATGTTGTCACAGAAGGTGGCGAGTAATTCAGCACTTGAACTGCCAGAGACACCCTTATTGCAGAAGACCTCAAAGGCTTCTTTAAGTGCCTGAACAAAGAGAAATTTGAGGATGAGGCAGCAACTTTAACTACTATACGGGCAAAATGGCATACAACTGTATCAGCCAGCAAACCTTGTGGAAGAGTGTATGGCCATGGAAACAATCTGTGACATATGCTACATACTTATCATGCAGTGCAATGATTTTCCAGACAAAAACCTAAAAGGCAAATAACACACATTAGGAAACAAATCTCGTGATAGAGGTGCAGTAAATCAAGTTACACACCTGTTCCTGCATTCCAACCATCTCCTTCTTCTCTGGCTGTACAAATGACTAATATTAGAATACTTGTTCACAGAAAATTAATAAATCAAATAACACAACTAAACCACTAGGTGGCAGGAGCTCATCCATCAATCACAATGCAGACCAAACACAAGTACTAAACAAAATGTCAGATGTAATCTCAACGCCAGTTGGCAACTCCAATAGTCAGGTGTCAACTATTTTAAGAGTATTAATGTAGATGTAGAATGGTGTCACTGGACAGTGGAGCTACATGACACTACAGTGCGAATTGAATTGTTCAAAAACTGAACCACAATAAAAAAAAAGTGCAGAAATGAAGCAATGGTTGGAGCAAATACTGCACCTTCTTATTGCTAGCAGAATCTTCTGCTTGCTTGACCAAAGCTGTACCCTCATTCGTAACATGCTGCAAAGGTGTTTAATTCAATTATAGTTGACGGTGAACTGCAAGTAATAGAAAGGAGAGCCGAGATAATGTGCACTATAGTCAATACCGATTTGAACATGTTAGAAACAGGTTCCAGACCACGGGTGATTTTTGAGAAGAGCGAAAACATCCTTTTAAGATCATCCACCTGTAGCAAAAGATGAATGAGTGGGCAATTGCGTTCATGAATAATTATATATACTGTATAGAAATATATACGCCTTGGTTCTGATCAAACCTTGTCATCCCGAAGCAATGCATAACATCCAGAATGTTCCTTCTCCAGAAGTTGTGTTGCATAGTTGGCAAGCAATTCATTTTGCACTCTCTGTAAGAACAGGAAAGATGATTACATAAAATTATTTCACAGACTGCGCTATTTTGCATCATTTCTCGAACAAGATCATTAGAATATTCTGGTTACAAAAGTATGAATGCATATTCAGAATACATAGTGGATATACTAGTGGAGAAATAGTTTTGAATAGGTACAGCAAACATTTAACAAACCTCCAGCAACTTTGGCTCACTGTTAATATGCAAGTAGTGACTAACTCGCTCCTTCTCTCTTCTCAGGCACTCCTCAGCCTAATGAAAGAGGCATCAGCAAATCTATTACATAGAACAAAAAGAAATATTATGCAGGGCAAAGGTGTTATTGAAGGTACCTTTATCATGTAATCTGGACAAGAATCCTCAACAATCCAGTTTTGAGCCTTGACAGAATAGTACTCTGTAGTATCCTTAAGCAAGAAATCTTCGAAGTCATTCTCATAAAACTCCATAGTAGTTAACCCAATTTCAACAAATATATCCAGGACGTCCTTCAGCAAGGTCTTGTCAATCTGTTCACCTTCACGCTCTTGATTTATCTGCAGAAGAAAGTTGTCGCAACAGTGTGTTAAATGTTGTCAAATTATTCGATATATGTTCATCTAGGGATGCAAAGACTGACCAGAACTAACACTGCATCTTTCACCTTTCCTTTGATCTCTTGAAATATCTGTTACCATGAGTTGATTGATTAGAACAGAAAAAAAACTTGGTGTGCACTAAAGAGGAGAATGAAGTTAAGAAAAAGGCAGTTTACCAAGTCTCGGAAGCAAATATAGCCAACATCATTAAGTGGAGTAAGAGACCTCCGGGTGATGAAGTATCGGTCAAGATAATGGAAGAAACGTGAAAGCCAGCGAACCATGACTTTATGGTTCTTCCACCTTACTTTGAGCTGTTTTAGCATATACTCATCATGCTGCTCTTTTATTGCTGGCAAGACCTATAGTAATTTGAACAAGTTAAACCGTGAAAAGAAATAAAGTGGAGCACAACACAATGAGTATAACATAATTGGACAAAAAGTTAGACGTGGGTGACTTATATGTCAGAAAACCATAACACAATTATCAACCTGTATTCCCAATCCCCTGTTCATCCCATCACGTCACAGTATCACAAGTACCAAAAGGGATGGATTACTAGGAGAAAACTAAAGTGAGGCCAATGGATTATGTAAGAATACAGGTTACTTTCATAAATCAGCATGCATGACGAGGAAACAACTGCCATTGTTTCCAGCAGTACAGTGCAAGCAAAGTAGTATTCATCTCAAGAAATTAAGCAAGGAAAACACTGCTAACTGCTAACTGTTGTACAATACAGGTGATGCCAAAAGAAATTTGTATAGCAGCTTTGGCCCGAAAAGGAGGGAGCAAAACTGAACTGACAAACATAGCACATTGTCAAGTAAAAGCAAACTTACTGATGCAAATTTAGCTGAACGAAACCTACTACTTACTGCATACAAGATATAATACAGGGAGTCAGCTTGTTTCAAATAGTCAAGGAACAATTTTTTGACAGGTCTGACTGTGCGTTAGTAAATATAAATCGTATAAAACCATAATCTAATCATTCGCAGCCAGTACTACCACAACCCCCCCCATAGGTGCACGTTCGAAACAAAAACCCAGTCAGATTCGCCTCGATTCGCTGGACCAGAGAAGCAACAGCACCGGCATGTAACAACAACAAAGTAAAAAACAGGGGCGGGCATTAGCGGGGAGAAGGGGGGGAATCAGCAGGTTACCGCGTCGCGGATGTACTTCTCGAAGGCCTCGCGGTACTTGTCGTAGAGCTGCTGCGAGTAGTCGTTGGGCGGCTTCTGCGTGCACATGTTGTATATCGTCCTGCGAGAAAACAAATCAGGGCGGGTCCGAAACCCTAGATCAGCACCGGATCGGATCGAATCGGGCCGGCGGCGGGAGGCGGGGACGGGGGGAGGGGCTTACGTGTAGAGCATCATGTAGTTCTCGGAGTTGAACTGCGGCTCGTCCTTGCCCTCGAGGATGTTGACGAGCTTGGCGATGCCGCCCTCCATGTAGGCCCATCCTTCCTCCAGATCGATGGTCTTGCGGTCCTGCCCCTGGCCCGGCATCGCCATCGCCGCCGCCGAGTGTTCGCCGCCGGCGGCCGCAAACCCTAGAGGAGGACTGGAGGAGGAGGAGGCTGGGTTCTGTCGCCGCGTGAGGTTTGTGTCGTTTGGGGAGAAGAGAGAGAGGGGAGAGCAGGCAGGTTATTATGAGGAGCCAGGAGGGACTCCGTCTGGCGTACGAAGGACGGGTTTGACGGGACCAAGGTTCCGCTTCCGTTTCCACGGGAGATTGGGGCCGTCCGATTTGAGGGTGGACGGATGGGATGTGGTGTGTACGTAGAGGGGGTCGTATCAAGCACAACCACTTCTCTTTCACACGGGTGCAGGTCGGTTCGGCGCGTCAAACATGGATTACAACTCTGATGATCTCCACTAGTTTAGCCTCCTCACGCCGAAATCCGGACGAAACAACCGTTGGATTGGACGAAATAAAGTCGTGGAGAGAACCATATTTCCACTCGTCCACCCGGAGTTCGACGAACATAGTCGAAATTCAAACAAATCGTCGTCCCGCTATAAATACGGCCAGTTGATCGGCAAAAGGATCACCCACAGATCGGCGATCGGAGGCAAATTACACTGAAACAGGGGCGTCGGCAGTCCCGCCTGGCACGGCGGTGTCCGACGGCCCGGTTTCCTCACACGCCGTGGTCGAAGCGGCGGCGATCCAACGTCGTAGACGGTGAGGGAAGGAAGGAGGCAGGAGCGGAGAACTGGCGATGGGTGGAGGATGTCGGTGCGATGGCCCTCGTACCAAATCCTCGTCTCCTCGTCCATCGGAGTCCGTGTTGCGCCCATCGACGCCAAGTCTGTGTTCCTCTTCTTCGCCACCGCCGTCATCTTGACGAGACGTCCGGGCGCCTTGGTTGGCGAGCATCTCCCTCCACCGCCGTCGAACTTGTCGTCCCTCCCGGCGGTGTGCGTCCTCCGTCGGCCCGACCACGAACGCGCCTCGGCCTCTCGGCGGGATGGCCCATCTTTTGGTCTTTGAGCTTCTTCGGCAGAGTCCGGGCAGCCATCCGACGAGCGGGCGCCGGAGCGTCGGGGTTGTACTGTTCGTTCTTGCTCTTGGCGAGGTTCTTGCGGGTTTCCGCCCACTCTCGCACTTCTCGATGCGGAGAGACGTTCGGGAACTTGAACGTCAAGCGGTGTCGTCCTGGTACATGTCGAAAGCACGGCGCATCTGGGGAAAAAGAGGACGGCGAGACGGGTCAGCTCACGGCGATCACTACACAGGCGAGACGGGACAGCTAACCTCGGTGATGTAGGGTCGACGGAGCCACGGCGAGTGAGCATACATTGGCTTCAAAGTCGTGGCCGCTTGATGGCGTGTAACTCACACGTTCGTTGGGAACCCCAAGAGGAAGGTATGATGCGCACAGCAGCAAGTTTTCCCTCAGAAAGAAACCAAGGTTTATCGAACCGAGGAGGAGCCAAGAAGCACGTTGAAGGTTGATGGCGGCGGGATGTAGTGCGGCGCAACACCGAAATAACGTGGAACCTGCACAACACAAACCAAGTACTTTGTCCCAACGAAACAGTGAGGTTGTCAATCTCACGGCTTTGTAACAAAGGATTAACCGTATTGTGTGGAAGATGATTGTTTGCAAGAAAACAGTAGAAAACAAGTATTAAGTAGATTGTATTTCGGTATAAAAGAATGGACCGGGGTCCACAGTTCACTAGAGGTGTCTCTCCCATAAGATAAAAGCATGTTGGGTGAACAAATTACGATCGGGCAATTGACAAATAGAGAGGGCACCGCGATGCACATACATGGCATGATAAATATAGTGAGATTTAATTGGGCATTACGACAAAGTACATAGACCGCCATCCAGCTGCATCTATGCCTAAAAAGTCCACCTTCAGGTTATCATCCGAACCCCTCCGGTATTAAGTTGCAAACAACAGACAATTGCATTAAGTATGGTGCGTAATGTAATCAATAACTACATCCTCGGACATAGCATCAATGTTTTATCCCTAGTGGCAACAACACAACACAACCTTAGAACTTTCTGTCACTGTCCCCGGTATCAATGCGAGCATGAACCCACTATCTAGCATAAATACTCCCTCTTGGAGTTAAGAGTAAAAACTTGAGCCTCTACTAATAACGGAGAGCATGCAAGATCTTAAACAACACATAAACATCGATTGATAATCACCATAACATAGTATTCTCTATCCATCGGATCCCGACAAACACAACATATAGTATTACAGGATAGATGATCTTGATCATGTTAGGCAGCTCACAAGATCCAACAATGAAGCACATAAGGAGAAGACAACCATCTAGCTACGCTATGGACCCATAGTCCGGGGTGAACTACTCACTCATCACTCCGGAGGCGACCATGGCGGCGTAGAGTCCTCCGGGAGATGAATCCCCTCTCGGCGAAAGGCGATCTCTGAATCCCCGAGATGGGATTGGCGGGTGCGTCTGGAAGGTTTTCCGTATCGTGGCTCTCGGTATCTTGTTAATAGGTTAGTTCCAGAAAATGCATAAATATGACATATAATGTGCATATAACATGTAGATATCATCAATAATGAAGCATGGAACATAAGAAATTATCGATACGTTGGAGACGTATCAGCATCCCCAAGCTTAGTTCACGCTCGTCCCGAGTATGATAACAAAGATAATTTCTGAAGTGACATGCCATCATAATCTTGATCATACTATTTGTAAGCATATGTAATGAATGCAGCGATCAAAACAATGGTAATGACATGAGTAAACAAGTGGATCATAAAGCAAAGACTTTTCATGAATAGTACTTCAAGACAAGCATCAATAAGTCTTGCATAAGAGTTAACTCATAAAGCAATAAATCAAAGTAAAGGTATTGAAGCAACACAAAGGAAGATTAAGTTTCAGCGGTTGCTTTCAACTTATAACATGTATATCTCATGGATATTGTCAACATAGAGTAATATAACAAGTGCAATATGCAAGTATGTAGGAATCAATGCACAGTTCACACAAGTGTTTGCTTCTTGAGGTGGAGAGAGATAGGTGAACTGACTCAACATAAAAGTAAAAGAATGGTCCTTCGAAGAGGAAAGCATCGATTGCTATATTTGTGCTAGAGCTTTGGTTTTAAAAACATCAAGAGAGTATAAAAATGAAGTTTTGAGAGGTGTTTGTTGTTGTCAACGAATGGTAATGGGTACTCTAACTACCTTATCAACCAGACTTTCAAGAGCGGCTCCCATGAAGGACGTTATTTCTACCACCGTGAGATCATCCCTCTTCTTTTTGTTTACACATGTATTTTAGTAGGGTGGCACTCCTTCCAACCTTTCTTTCACAAACCATGGCTAACCGATTCCATCGGGTGCCTAACAATCTCATACCATGAAGGAGTGCCTTTTTATTTTAATTTTATTATGATGACACTCCTCCCCACCTTTGCTTTCTCAAGCCATGGCTAACCGAATCCTCGGGTGCCGTCCAACTTTCACATACCATGGAGGAGTGTCTATTTGCAAAATTAAGTTGCTTACTGATGAATCAGAGCAACACATGTGAAGAGAATTATTAATGAAGTTAATTAATTGGGGCTGGGAACCCCTTTGCCAGCTCTTTATGCAAAGTTATTGGATAAGCGGATGAAGCCACTAGTCCATTGTGAAAGTCTGTCCGAAGTAAATGACAAGATTGAAATATAAAACACCACATACTTCCTCATGAGCTATAAAACATTGACACAAATAAGAGATGATAAATTTTGAATTGTTTAAAGGTAGCACTCAAGCAATTTACTTTGGAATGGCGGAAAATACCATGTAGTAGGTAGGTATGGTGGACACAAATGGCATAGTGGTTGGCTCAAGGATTTTGGATGCATGAGAAGTATTCCTCTCGATACAAGGTTTAGGCTAGCAAGGTTATTTGAAACAAACACAAGGATGAACAGGTGCAATAAAACTCACATAAAAGACATATTGTAAACATTATAAGACTCTACACCGTCTTCCTTGTTGTTCAAAACTCAATACTAGATATTATCTAGACTCTAGAGAAACCAAATATGCAAACCAAATTAGCAAGCTCTAAGTATTTCTTCATTAATGGGTGCAAGGTATATGATGCAAGAGCTTAAACATGAGCACAACAATTGCCAAGTATCACATTATCCAAGACATTTTAGCAATTACTACATGTAGCATTTTCCAATTCCAACCATATAACAATTTAACGAAGAAGAAACTTCGCCATGAACATTATGAGTAAAGCCTAAGGACATATTTGTCCATATGCAACAGCGGAGCGTGTCTCTCTCCACACAAAGAATGCTAGGATCCAACTTTATTCAAACAAAAACAAAAACTAAAGCAAACCGACGCTCCAAGCAAAGTGCATAAGATGTGACGGAATAAAAATATAGTTTCAGGGGAGGAACCTGATGATGTTGTCGATGAAGAAGGGATGCCTTGGGCATCCCCAAGCTTACGCTTGAGTCTTCTTAAAATATGCAGGGGTGAACTACCGGGGCATCCCCAAGCTTAGAGCTTTCACTCCTCTTGATCATAGTATATCATACTCCTCTCTTGATCCTTGAAAACTTCCTTCACACCAAACTTCAAGCAAACTCATTAGAGAGTTAGTGCATAATAAAAATTTATATGTTCAGAGGTGACACAATCATTCTTTACACTTCTGGACATTGCATAAAGCTACTGGACATTAATGGATCAAAGAAATTCATCCAACATAGCAAAAAAGGCAATGCGAAATAAAGGCGGTCAAAACAGAACAGTTCGTAAAGCGAATTTTAAAATGGCACCAGACTTGCTCAAATGGAAAAACTCAAAACTAATGAAAGTTGCGTACATATCAGGATCACTCACGTAAAGTGGCATAATTTTCTGAGTTACCTACAGAGAATTAGACCCAGATTCGTGACAAAGAAATCTGTCTCTGCGGATAATCCAAATCTAGTATGAACCTTACTATAGAGACTTTACTTGGCACAAAAACATGATAAGGAGAGGTTGCTACAGTAGTAAACAACTTCCTAGACTCAAATATAAAACAAAGTACTGTAATAAAATAAATACATGGGTTATCTCTCAAGAAGTTCTTTCTTTATAGCCATTAAGATGGGCTCAGTAATTTCAATGATACTCGCAAGAAATAAAAGTTGAAGCAAAAGAGAGCATCAAGAAGCAAATTCAAAACACATTTAAGCCTAACCCACTTCCTATGAAAAGAAATCTTGTACACAAATAAATTCATGAAGAACAAAGTGACAAGCATAGGAAGGCAACACAAGCGTAATTTCTCAACATAAAGAGGGGAAACTTAACATTATTAAGATGCATATAACCATGTTTCCCTCTCATAATAACTTTCAGTAGCATCATGAACAAACTCAACAATATAACTATCACATACAACATTCTTGTCATGAGCCTTATGCATAAAATTATTACTCTCCACATAAGCATAATCAATTTTATTAGTTGTAGTGGGAGCAAATTCAACAAAGTAGCTATCATTATTATTCTCATCAAGTGTAGGAGGCATAGTATAATCATCATAAACTTTCTCCTCAATACCCGGAGGACTAAAGAGATCATTTTCATCAAAACCGACCTCCCCAAGCTTAGAATTTTCTATATCATTATCAACAATGGTGTTCAAAGCGTTCATACTAATATTACTACCAGCATGCAAATAAGGTTCCATAGGTTTTTTAATTTTCGCATTAAACCATTCATGTCTTGACTCAGGAAATAGTACAAAAAGCTCACAGATGTTTTCCATTAAGCCTAACTAGTGAAGTCACACAACTTAGTGTTTTCAGGGGTATTCATTTTAGCAGTAGTAAATAAAGCAAACTAGATAAAGTAAATGCAAATAACTAATTTTTTTGTGTTTTTAATATGGAGCGCAAGACAGTAAATAAAGTAAAACTAGCAACTAATTTTTTTGTGTTTTGTTTAGGTGCAGCAAACAAAGTAGTAAATAAAATAAAGCAAGACAAAAACAAAGTAAAGAGATTGAGAAGTGGAGACTCCCCTTGCAGCGTGTCTTGATCTCCCCGGCAACGGCGCAGAAAAAGAGCTTGATGGCGTGTAACTCACACGTTCGTTGGGAACCCCAGAGGAAGGTATGATGCGCACGTGCAAGTTTTCCCTCAGAAAGAAACCAAGGTTTATCGAACCAGGAGGAGCCAAGAAGCACGTTGAAGGTTGATGGCGGCGGGATGTATGATGGCGTGTATTTCACACGTTCGTTGGGGAACCCCAAGAGGAAGGTATGATGCGCACAGCGGCAAGTTTCCCTCAGAAAGAAACCAAGGTTTATCGAACCGGGAGGAGCCAAGAAGCACGTTGAAGGTTGATGGTGGCGAAATGTAGTGCGGCGCAACACCAGGGATTCGGCGCCAACGTGGAACCTGCACAACACAAACCAAGTACTTTGTCCCAACGAAGCAGTGAGGTTGTCAATCTCACCGGCTTGCTGTAACAAAGGATTAACCGTATTGTGTGGAAGATGATTGTTTGCAAGAAAACAGTAAAAACAAGTATTGCGTAGATTGTATTTCAGGTAAAGAGAATTGGACCGGGGTCCACAGTTCTAGAGGTGTCTCTCCCATAAGATAAAAGCATGTTGGGTGAACAAATTACAGTCGGGCAATTGACAAATAAAGAGGGCACCGCGATGCACATACATGACATGGTAAATATAGTGAGCTTTAATTGGGCATTACGACAAAGTACATAGACCGCCATCCAACTGCATATATGCCTAAAAAGTCCACCTTCAGGTTATCATCCGAACCCCCTCCGGTATTAAGTTACAAACAACAGACAATTGCATTAAGTATGGTGCGTAATGTAATCAATAACTACATCCTCGGACATAGCATCAATGTTTTATCCCTAGTGGCAACACACAACACAACCTTAGAACTTTACATCCACATCGTATCAATGGAGGCATGAACCCACTATCGAGCATAAATACTCCCTCTTGGAGTTACTAGCAAAAACTTGGCAGAGCCTCTACTAATAACGGAGAGCATGCAAGATCTTAAACAACACATAAACATCAGATTGATAATTACCATAGCATAGTATTCTCTATCCATCGGATCCCGACAAACACAACATATAGAATTCAGATAGATGATCTTGATCATGTTAGGCATCACAAGATCCAACAATGAAGCACATAAGGAGAAGACAACCATCTAGCTACTGCTATGGACCCATAGTCCAGGGTGAACTACTCACTCATCACTCCGGAGCGACCATGGCGGCGTAGAGTCCTCAGGGAGATGAATCCTCTCCGCGGTGCCGGAGCGATCTCTGAATCCCCCGAGATGGGATTCGCGGCGGCTGCGTCTGGAAGGTTTCCGTATCGTGGCTCTGTCGGGGTTTCGTCACGGAGGCTTTAAGTAGGCGGAAGGGTAGGTCAAGAGGCGGCACGGGGCCCCACACCACGGGCGCGGCCAAGGGGGGCCGCCCCCCTAGGGTGCCTCGTGGCCCCTCTTCGTCTCATCTTCGGACTTCTGGAAGCTTCGTGGCGAAATAGGCCCCTGGGCGTTGATTTCGTCCAATTCGAGAATATTTCCTTACTAGGATTTACGAAACCAAAAACAAAACGACAACTGGCTCTTCGGCATCTTGTTAATAGGTTAGTTCCAGAAAAATGCATAAATATGACATAAAGTGTGCATATAACATGTAGATAACATCAATAATGTGGCATGGAACATAAGAAATTATCGATACGTTGGAGACGTATCAGCATCCCCAAGCTTAGTTACTGCTCGTCCCGAGAGCGGGTAAAGCGATAACAAAGATAATTTCTGTGACATGCTACCAACATAATCTTGATCATATAATAATGTAAAGCATGTGAACTGAGATCAAATCACTCAAAGCAAATATCTATATTGATATAAGAGATGATAATGCAAGAGTTAAACAAGCTAGAAGCTTTCATGAACTATTGCTTCAAAGACATGAAACCGCACAAGGTTCATTAAAGATGTGTTAAGTATTCAGCGTAGAAGTTCTATCCTTCATTCCAAGCATCAAGTAAATTTTCACAACATAAGAAGGATTCAATCAAGTAAACATAAACATGAACGTCATGAATCAACTGTTTCGAAGTCTACTCAACCGGTGAGCGCAAGCATTTGGTATTAGCACCAGGATGTTATGGCATAAAGAACGTTAATGGGGGTTTGGAAGGCCAATGAGAGAAAGTCTTACAAAGCTGTAAATGATTACTAGACAAGAGGAAGTCTTATAATCGAAGCTATGCAAGGAGTAGTGATTGCCATGCAACGGATGCACATAGAGCTATATGTGTATGAAAGCTCTCCAATGGAACTAGTGGGGGTGCATCCAACTTGGTTGCTCACGAAGACCTAGAGCACTTTTGAGGAGGCTCATCATTGGAATATACAACCCAAGTTCTATAGTGTAAATTCCCCACATAGTTATACTAGTAAAACATGAAAACTCTCTCATATGGAGTGTAGGTGCTAAACATGAGCACAAATGATGACTATGAACATGTAGGTGCTAAAACATGAGCACAAGTGTGGATAAAAGATAGTAATGCTGCCCCTTTTTCTTTATTCTCTTTTTCTTTTTTTTTTTTCTTTTCTATTTTTTTCTTCTTTTCTTTTTCTCTTTTTTTTTCTTTTTCTTTTTGATGGCCTCCACGGCTCTTTTCACTTTTAGGGGCAACATCCTAATATGACAACACACTTTTTGGTACAAATAACTCATAATAAATAAAACATGAAGTATGAAACTGTATGCCTCTGCCAGTGTAGCAGGATGTGGAGTGATCTAGCGTAACATGGGTAAACCACACGTCAGCTGTATAGAATCATGCAAAGCAATATACAAATAATAAATGACAACATGACATGTAATGTAAAATGGATGTTGCATGGCAATATATCTCGAAACAGCTATGGAAATGCTGTGGTAGGTAGGTATGGTGGCTGTTTTGAGGAGATGTATGGGCTTATGTGTAGGAGAACAAGAGAAAGTCCTCCCACGGGTTTGGATGTACGGGCGAAGTATGCACAATTCTCAATGTGAGCAAAAGGCAATGCACAGTACGAAGAGGCTAGCAAATATGGATGGTGGAAGTGCCAAACCGTAGCTTAACATTAGTCAAAAAGAACTCACAAGCTTATTGCAAACATCTAGCAGGTTCAACATTAAGAACATAATTTAAAATTTTACCGACCTTCAGCACAACTTAGTCATTACGATAAACCTTTAGACATGGAAAGCTATCAAGTCCAACTACGCCTTCAACTATTTAAATAGAGTTTGTAGTACGGCACAAGCTTAAAGACAACAATCCACTACTAATTTTAACTTATTCAACCAACAAGTTTTACCATCTAAATACCTCAAAACATTTGCAAAGAATCAAGTTATCAAAGTTCAATGATCTACAAGATTATGCAAGTGTTTCATTATACCACTACCACATGCAACATTTCCTTAACCAATAGAATAACAATTTACTTGAAGAAGCCATGAACATTATGAGTAAAACCTAAGGACATATTTGTCCATATGCAACAGGAGCGTGTCTCTCTCCCACAAAGTGAATGCTAGGATCCATTATTCAATCAAAAACAAAAACAAAAACAAACCGACGCTCCAAGCAAAGTGCATAAGATGTGTGGAATAAAAATATAGTTTCAGGGGAGGAACCTGATGATGTTGTCGATGAAGAAGGGGATGCCTTGGGCATCCCCAAGCTTAGACGCTTGAGTCTTCTTAGAATATGCAGGGGTGAACCACAGGGGCATCCCCAAGCTTAGAGCTTTCACTCCTCTTGATCATAGTATATCATACTCCTCTCTTGATCCTTGAAAACTTCCTTCACACCAAACTTCAAGCAAACTCATTAGAGAGTTAGTGCATAATAAAAATTTATATGTTCAGAGGTGACACAATCATTCTTTACACTTCTGGACATTGCATAAAGCTACTGGACATTAATGGATCAAGAAATTCATCCAACATAGCAAAAGAGGCAATGCGAAATAAAAAGGCAGAATCTGTCAAAACAGAACAGTTCGTAAAGACGAATTTTAAAATGGCACCAGACTTGCTCAAATGGAAAAACTCAAAACTAATGAAAGTTGCGTACATATCTGAGGATCACTCACGTAAATTGGCATAATTTTCTGAGTTTCCTACAGAAAATTAGACCCAGATTCGTGACAGCAAAGAAATCTGTCTCTGCGCAGTAATCCAAATCTAGTATGAACCTTACTATAGAGACTTTACTTGGCACAAAAAACATGATAAGGAGAGGTTGCTACAGTAGTAAACAACTTCCAAGACTCAAATATAAAACAAAGTACTGTAGTAAAAACATGGGTTGTCTCCCATAAGCGCTTTTCTTTAACGCCTTTCAGCTAGGCGCAGAAAGTGTATTTCAAGTAACATCAAGAGATGAAGCATCAACATCATAATTTGCTCTAATAATAGAGTCATAAGGTAACTTCATTCTTTTTTCTAGGGAAGTGTTCCATACCTTTCTTGAGAGGAAATTGATATTTAATATTACCTTCCTTCATATCAATAGTAGCACCAACGGTTCGAAGAAAAGGTCTTCCCAATATAATGGGACAAGATGCATTGCATTCAATATCCAAGACAACAAAATCAACGGGGACAAGGTTATTGTTAACCACAATATGAACATTATCAACTCTCTCCAAAGGTTTCTTTTTAGCATTATCAGCGAGATTAACATCCAAATAACAATTCTTCAATGGTGGCAAGTCAAGCATATCATAGACTTTTTAGGCATAACAGAAATACTTGCACCAAGATCACATAAAGCATTACAATCAAAATCATTGACCCTCATCTTAATGATGGGCTCCCAACCATCTTCTAACTTTCTAGGAATAGAAGTTTCACGTTTTAGTTTCTCTTCTCTAGCTTTTATGAGAGCATTTGTAATATGTTTTGTGAAAGCCAAATTTATAGTACTAGCATTAGGACTTTTAGCAAGTTTTTGCAAGAACTTTATAACTTCAGAGATGTGGCAATCATCAAAATCTAAATCATTATGAGCTACAACAATGGGATCATCATCCCCAAGGTTGGAAAAATTTGCACTTTATCACAAGCAGAGTTTTAGCAATTTCAGGCAGTTTGCACGCTTTGCATTAGGAGTAGAAACATTGCCAACACCAATTATTTTACCATTGATAGTAGGAGGTGCAGCAACATGTGAGGAATCAACATTACTTTTGGTGGTAATAGTCCAAACTTTAGCTACATTATTCTCTTTAGCTAGTTTTTCATTTTCTTCTCTATCCCACCTAGCACGCAGTTCAGCCATTAATCTTATATTCTCATTAATTCTAACTTGGATGGCATTTGCTGTAGTAGTAATCTTATTATCAATGTCATTATTAGGCATAACTTTCAATTTTAAAAGATCGACATCAGAGGCAAGTCTATCAACTCTAGAAGCAAGAATATCAATTTTATCAAGCTTTTCCTCATAGATTTGTTAAAAGCAGTTTGTGTACTAATAAATTCTTTAAGCATAGCTTCAAGACCAGGGGGTACACTCCTATTATTGATGTAAGAATTCCCATAAGAATTACCATAACCATTACTATTAGCAGAAGGATATGGCCTATAGTTATTACCAGAATTGTTCCTATAAGCATTGTTGTTGAAATTATTATTTTTAATGAAGTTTACATCAACATTTTCTTCTTGAGCAACCAATGAAGCTAAAGGAACATTATTAGGATCAACATTAGATCTACCATTCACAAGCATAGTGTCGTCGTGGTGAACAGACAGATGCCATAGGATGGCTTATCTTGGGGCCGAATGGACGCTAGAGGATTCGGGGGAGGGTTTGTGACTAGATGGACGAACTTCCGGATGCTTTCCTCAAGAACTTGGCAAAGGCCAGAGGTAGAAGAAGAAAGACACAAGGATGAACTCGCTCTAGATCACCATACTCATTTAACTCAACAGGTTACAGGTTTTCTCTCTAGACTCTGGATCACTAGGTTGCATCGCGCCCGTATAGAGGGCTGCCCCCTCTCCTTATATAGGGGAGAGGGTGGCTTACAGGGCAAGAAACCCTAATGGCATCTTTGACTGGACAAACTACTTTACAAAGTTACTTTACAAAGCTACTTTAATCATAGATGGCCATAGAGTCCTCTTTAATCGAGAAATGTTGACGTCCTCCGGCTTCTTTGGCGTCATCTCTCTTTTGGCGCCGGGAACTCTGATTAAAGTCACTTTGCTTAGCTCATCCTTGTCTTCTTGCTCTGAGGAGAATCTTTGACCGATCTGTGACAGGCCTCCCTCCAGGTATCTTCTTTGCCGGCTCGGCATACCCCTTGAGGATACCGGCTTAGCCTCCACTTATCTTAGGTTCCTACCTTGCTTGGTAAGAACATTAAACGGTATCTTGACAAGCCATCCCGTTTGCATTGGCATCACAGGGGTTATCCCCAACATTAGTCCCCGAAGCTAGTACGGTGGAGGATTCTATCCCAGAGACTATGCCGGTTTCCGAGATCTTTAGGATACCGGTTTAATCTCTTAGGCTTAAGCTTTGTTCCGGCACCTTTACTCTTCTTCATCTTCCTCTGTTCGCAAGGCATGCGGCATCTCTTTTCTCCGGTATCATTCGCATTTATTTCTTCCTCGGCGAAGTCGAGAATATCTTAATTTTGCTTTCGATGTTTCATCTTTCGCAATCTTGCTGCGCGATTGTCGATTGTCACTTCGCTTCGACTCATCGCGCATTTAATGCACCACGAGCGGATCCCACTCACCGCTTCGGATCCCCTGTGTGCCTCCGTGTGGCCTCCTCTTTTTTCGCGTGTACCTCTTCGCCACGTGGCGGCTTTGTGGCGTGAGCGTGCGTGGCCTTGAGCGAACCGCCGCGGCCAGTTTTCAGCCCATCTTCTCTCTCCTTTTCGCAACTTGCTCTTCTTCCCCTCACTCTTCTTGCATTCTCATTCTTCGCGCGCACGGTGCTCTCGCCTTCGTGCTTTTGCCGCTCTCCGTACGCCGCTTGCTCTAGCTCCGGCGCCCGGCGAACCCAGGCCGTGCCTCCGCCGGACTTCGCTGTGCAGGAATTCCTAGCAGCAACTTCACCGCGCCCGCTGCATTCTTACTCCTTCGCGAGCTTCTTCGCCTCGCCGTCGACGGGGCTCGTCGGCGACCGTAGGTCCGCTCCACCACCGGTGGACAGCTTCCTTAGCGACTGCGCCGCTCAAGGTTGGTACCAATATTGCTTTGCTCGCTATTCGCTTGCTTTTCAGATCTTGGGTCTACGGTGTTCTTATTTCCTCTTTTGGTTTTATTCTTACTCGTAGATCTTCACGAGGTCCAAGTGTGGGATTCTGTTTTTCCGCCTTCTCATCCAATGTCCGGCAGGGATCTTCCTCGCATCCTCTTCTTCCTCTCTGTTTGAACACCGCAATCAATCTCGCGGTGAATCCACCGCTTCAGATCCGATGGAGACCGATTCCGGCAACCAGCAATCCGGTGCGGCAGGATCAGTAGCCAGCAGAATCATTGGCCATCAAGAGTCCTGGCATCTAGAATCCAGGTAACTTGTGGCCAAGCATCCAGGCAGCCTTGAGCGACTAGCTCCGGTGACCTCGAGCAGCTCCAGCCAATCATCCGGCGAAGAGCCTTCCCCAGTCACCCGCGGAGCCAGGATGGGCTCAACGTCACTAAGTATGAGATCGATTGGTTGTACGGTCCGAGGATTCCGGAAGACTTGCCGGATTCCTGATGACGAAATTCAACCGGATCCCGAGCCCGATGAATATGTTGTTTTCTTGCTCACTTTGAGCGTGGCCCGGCCTTCTGCCTCCTCTTTTTTAAGAGTTTTCTAAATTCTATAAACTCCAACCTCACTATCTCCCAGCAACGCCATCTTCTACCTTTCTTGCTATGCCACCTTCATGGAGGCCTATATCGGCATTCGTCCCACTCGTGAGACGTTTGCCCGCTTCTTTGCTCTTCGGATTAACTCCGTCCAGGGCTTAGGCATCCCCAAGCCCAAACCTCCCGTGCAATGCGGGTCTTGCATAGTCAGCTCCCGCCAAGGGAGCGCCTTTTTTAAGTTTGCCGGCCTCGAATCTTGCCGGTTGTGGCAAGGGACGTTCTTTTATGTGAAGAACAACGGCGCCGCAGATCTCATCAATCTGCCTCCTTTTGATCTGGCGCCACCCACAAAGACCAATTGGGGCTACAATCCGAAGGAGTCCCATAATGAGACCAACCGGATTATACGCTTCATGAAGCAGTGAAGGACACGGCATCTGCTCCGACGATATCGTCCGCACCTTTATTTCTCGCCGGGTGCTTCCTTTGAAGCGTCGCGCGCATAGGATGAGCGAGATGTACGGCCCTGGCGATCCTACCAAGATCACAGGCCTTCCCCTTAGCAAGAAGGACGTTGTCCTCAAGGCTAAGCAGATTTGCCAAACTGCTATGCCATTTAACTGGGAATGGGGCCTCCTTCCCTACAGCACTACTAACCCTCCGACCCAAGAAGTAAGGGATTATGCAATTAGGGTTGTTCTTGCCGGTAACTTTTTACTCTTGCTAATTCTTTTTTCTTACGTTTCAGGCCAAGGACCGCTTCCCCCTCATTGAAGCAGAGCGGCGAGGAGCTTGCCAGAAGCGCGCCCTTGACTCCTTCGACCCAGATCCTTACGTCTTTTGGAAGGATTTGAAGATGGGCAAGGTTCCGGCTGCTCGTCTTGGCCGATCTCCGCCAAAGCCAACCGAGTCCTCTGATGACCTGACCATGCTTGAGGTATTTTCTTTTCCGGTTTCTTTTACTTTTCCGTTATTGCCTCCCTGCGAATTGCTTCTTAGCCATATTCACTTCATAGGTCCACGAGCATGTGCCGCCCCTGCGCGCCGAGGCGGGCTCTGAGTTTGTGAACAAGCTCATGGCCCAGGGCCAGAAGAATAAGAAGCCGGCATCCGATGCTGGCTCCAGCCAGGCCCCTTCCTCCAAGCGCTTCCGGACTGAATCCTTGGGGGAGAAGCAAGTGGGCGTGCGCCGCTACGGGCGCAAGCAGATGCGCTAGCAGGTAAGTTTTTCTTTTCCTGGCTTGCCTCTTTTTCACCAAGTTCTTTTTCGGTTGCTTTCTTCCAATCATCTTTCTTTCTTTTTCTCAGCCCTGCGCTCAAGCTTGGCCCAAGGCCATCGGGCTCTGAAGGTTCCGCAAGGACTTCAGCCCCTCCTCCTCAAGCCCGGCACCATCGGTGGCCACCCTCTCCTCCCTCTCAGGGGACACAACAAATTCGGGCGTACGGCCCCTTCATCATCGGATCACCGCACGGAGGGAGGATCTTCCTTCCCTCCCAGAGAACCAAGATACCGGCACCAGCAATATCGGTGCCGGAGAAGAAGAAGCTGCCGGGCGGGCGGAGCCTCCGGCTCCTCCCGTCCCTGAGAAAACTACAACTTCCGCGCCGGAATCTTCCGCGCCGGAAAGTTCCAAACCGGGTGATGCGCCTAGCGCTCCTCCTTCTCCACGAACCATCCTTATGCCGCCGCCAGGCGCTCCCCGCGCCAAGCCTTCCGAGGTCGCTTCTACCGCGCCGCCGCCCAAGACTTCCAAGCCCATCAAGGGGAAAGCGACGGCCTCAGCGCCCGCCTGCCAGGCCGACAACCTCTGGTGCTGCACGTCTCCAAGGCCGCCAGGGATACCCGTCACCAAGGCCACCGGTCTTCTTGGCGTATCATGAGTTCCAACGCCAAGGCCGGGACACAGGGCATCTCCGCTACGGCAGAGAAGTGGAACGCGCGGACATTACTCACGGCGACCCGCGGCCAGTGGGAGCAGTGCCAGGCTTTGATCTGTTGGGAACCGGTCTTCCGAGGAGCACTTCATGCGGCTCGCGTGGCCGTGAAGGAGCTCGACAGGCGTGGTACGACGCCACGAACAACTTGATGGTACGTTTTTCTAACTTTCCTCAATCGTTACCGGTTTCCTTGCTTCCGGATTTGTTCTATCTTTTCTTTAGTTTTCATGCCGGTTTCTCTCTTGTCTATCTTCCCAGTCCCCGAGTTTTGTGGTGAGAGCGCAGCTCTTAGCGCAAAACTTAACTTAAAACTTAGCGCGAAACGGCACTGCCAATCCCAAGTTTTGGGTTAAGAACTTTGTTCTTAGCGCAAAACTTAACTTAAAGAGAAGGCACGTCCCGAGTTTCGGGTTAAGAACTTGTTCTTAGCGCAAAACTTATCTTAGAAACGCGCAAAACCGGGCATAGCCAGTCCCGAGTTTCGGGTTAAGAACTTGTTCTTAGCGCAAAACTTAATTTAAAAAACCAAAACTTGCCAGTCCCCGAATTTCGGGTTAAGAACTTTGTTCTTAGCGCAAAACTTATCTTAGAAACGCGCAAAACCGGCACTGCCAGTCCCCGAGTTCGGGTTAAGAACTTTGTTCTTAGCGCAAAACTTTAATTATCCTCTTTTTTCTTGAACAGCTCACGGTTGACGCTCGGAAGGCCCTCTTTGAGGAGCTCCTATGGGAGCATCGGGAGCTCGCTGAGGCACACGATAAGTGCCAAGGTAAGTTTTTGTTCTACCGGCATCTTTCTTACCGGAACCTTTTTCCCTCCTAACATCCGCAATTTCTGCTTAACAGTGATCCCGGAAGCTTCCATTGATGCTCTCAAGGAGCAGCTCGCCACCGCCCAACGTACAACTTTCTCCTTTCTTCTGCTAACTCGGTTTCATTTTCAACCTTATCAATACAACCTTGTTTATATCTTCTTTTCCGGATTGCAGGGGAGAAGGACCAGCTTATCCGGCAGCATCAGGAGGAGCTGAAGGCCCACAAGGCCAGTGATGCCTACGTTCCCCCTCCTTTCCTGTAGACAGTGTTGGGCCTCCAAGTGCAGAGGTTTGTAGAACAGCAGCAAATTTCCCTTAAGTGGATACCCAAGGTTTATCGAACTCAGGAGGAAGAGGTCAAAGATATCCCTCTCATGCAACCTGCCCAACCAAAGCAAGAAGTCTCTTGTGTCACAACACACCAAATAGGTGCACTAGTTCGGTGAAGAGATAGTGAAATACGAGTGGTATGAATATATATGAGCGGTAGCAACGGTGCCAGAAAATAGCTTCGACGTGTAGTTGATGGTGGTAGTATTCAGCGGTAGTAACACATGAAAACGATAAACAAGCAGCGATAGCGATATTTAGGAACAAGGCCTAGGGATTACACTTTCACTAGTGGACACTCTCAACATTGATCACATAACGAACGAGATAAATGCATACTCTACACTTTTGTTGGATGATGAACACATTGCGTAGGATTACACGAACCCTCAATCCCGGAGTTAACAAGCTCCACAATAATGCTCATGTTTTAGTAACCTTTAGTGTAAGATAGATCAACAGACTAAACCAAGTAATTGCCTAGCATACCCAACATCACCTTCATGCATATGTAGGAGGAATAGATCACATCAATATTATCATAGCAATAGTTAACTCCGCAATCTACAAGAGATCATGATCATAGCATAAACCAAGGACTAACACGGTGCACACACTGTCACCTTTGCACACGTGCAGGAGGAATAAAACTACTTTAATAACACATCACTAGGGTAGCACATAGATAAATTGTGATACGATGCACATTACATCATAAAGAGATATAAATAAGCACTTCACTACGCTCTTCAACAGTGAATAAGTACTTCGTGAAATATAGCCTAAGAGACCCACACGGTGCACACTGTCACCTTTACACACGTGGGACAAGGAGTCAGGAGATCACATAAGTAAAACCCACTTGACTAGCATAACGACATCTAGATTACAAGCATCATCATATGAATCTCAATCATGTAAGGCAGCTCATGAGATTATTGTATTGAACTACATAGGAGAGATGAACCACATAGCTACGGTACAGCCCAGAGCCTCGATGGAGAACTACTCCTCCTCATGGGAGCGGCGGCGGTGATGAAGATGGCGGTGGAGATGGCGGCGGTGTCGATGGAGATGGCGGTGGTGTCGATGGAGAAGCAGCCGGGGCACTTCCCACTCCGTGGGTGCGGAACGAGAGACTCTGTCCCCCAGATCTTGGCTTCGCGATGGTGGCGGCTCTGGAAGGTTTTGTATCGTGGTTCTGCGCATCGGGGTTTCGCGACGGAGGCTTTATATGGCGAAGAGGCGGCGCGGGAGGGCTGACGGGGGGCCACACCATAGGCGGCGCGGCCCCCTGCCCGCGCCGACCTAGGGTTTGGTGGGCCTGTGGCCCCCTCGACCTCTGCGGTTATTCTTCCAGGGGATTCTAAGATCTTTGGCGTTGATTTCGTCCGATTCGAGAGAATATTTCGTTACTGGGATTTGAAACCAAAAACAGCGAAAACAGGAACTGGTCCTTCGGCATCTTGTTAATAGGTTAGTTCAGGAAAATGCATAAATATGACATAAAGTGTGCATAAAACATGTAGGTATCATCAATAAAGTAGCATGGAACATAAGAAATTATCGTACGTTGGAGACGTATCTCCCCTAACTTAGTTCCTCGTCCCGAGCAGGTAAAACGATAACAAGATAATTTCCGAAGTGACATGCCATCATAAACTTGATCATATTGTAAACATATGTAATGAATGCAGCGATCAAAACAATGGTAATGACATGAGTAAACAACTGAATCATAAAGCAAAGACCTTTCATGAATAGTACTTTCAAGACAAGCATCAATAAGTCTTGCATAAGAGTTAACTCATAAAGCAATAATTCAAAGTAGAGGCATTGAAGCAACACAAAAGAAGATTAAGTTTCAGCGGTTGCTTTCAACTTGTAACATGTATATCTCATGGATATTGTCAACATAGAAGTAATATAACAAGTGCAATATGCAAGTATGTAGGAATCAATGCAGTTCACACAAGTGTTTGCTTCTTGAGGTGGAGAGAGATAGGTAAACTGACTCAACAATAAAAGTAAAAGAATGGTCCTTCAAAGAGGAAAGCATCGATTGCTATATTTGTGCTAGAGCTTTTATTTTGAAAACATGAAACAATTTTGTCAACGGTAGTAATAAAGCATATGAGTTATGTAAATTATATCTTACAAGTTGCAAGCCTCATGCATAGTGTACTAATAGTGCCCGCACCTTGTCCTAATTAGCTTGGACTACCTGGATTATCACCGCAATACATATGCTTTAACCAAGTTTCACAAAGGGGTACCTCTATGCCGTGTACAAAGGTCTAAGGAGAAAGCTCGCATTTGGATTTCTCGCTTTTGATTATTCTCGACTTAGACATCCATCCGGGACAACATAGACAACAGATAATGGACTCCTCTTTTAATGCTTTAAGCATTTGACAACAATTAATTCTTTTCTCATTAGAGATTTGAGGATATTTGTCCAAAACTGAAACTTCCACCATGAATCATGGCTTTAGTTAGCGGCCCAATGTTCTTCTCTCACAATATGCATGCTCAAACCATTCAACTCAGTGTAGATCGCCCTTACTTCAGACAAGACGAACAAGCATAGCAACTCACATGATATTCAACAAAGAGTAGTTGATGGCGTCCCCAGGAACATGGTTATCGCACAACAAGCAACTTAATAAGAGATAAAGTGCATAAGTACATATTCAATACCACAATAGTTTTAAGGCTATTTTGTCCCATGAGCTATATATTGCAAAGGCGAATGATGGAATTTTAAAGGTAGCACTCAAGCAATTTACTTTGGAATGGCGGAAAATACCATGTAGTAGGTAGGTATGGTGGACACAAATGGCATAGTGGTTGGCTCAAGGATTTTGGATGCATGAGAAGTATTCCCTCTCGATACAAGGTTTAGGCTAGCAAGGCTATTTGAAACAAACACAAGGATGAACCGGTGCAGCAAAACTCACATAAAAGACATATTGAAAACATTATAAGACTCTACACCGTCTTCCTTGTTCAAACTCAATACTAGAAATTATCTAGACCTTAGAGAGACCAATTATGCAAACCAAATTTTAGCAAGCTCTAAGTATTTCTTCATTAATGGGTGCAAAGTATATGATGCAAGAGCTTAAACATGAGCACAACAATTGCCAAGTATCACATTACCCAAGACATTTTTAGCATTACTACATGTAGCATTTCCAATTCCAACCATATAACAATTTAACGAAGAAGAAGAAACTTCGCCATGAATATTATGAGTAACACCTAAGGACATATTTGTCCATATGCAACAGCGGGCGTGTCTCTCTCCACAAAGTGAATGCTAGGATCCAACTTTATTCAAACAAAACAAAAAACAAACCGACCTTCAAGCAAAGTGCATAAGATGTGACGAATAAAAATATAGTTTCGGGGGGGGAACCTGATGTTAGATGAAGAAGGGGATGCCTTGGGCATCCCAAGATTTGACGCTTGAGTCTTCTTAAAATATGAGGGTGCACCACAACATCCCCAAGCTTAGTGCTTTCACTCCTCTTGATCATAGTATATCATACTCCTCTCTGATCCTTGAAAACTTCCTTCACACCAAACTTCAAGCAAGCTCATTAGAGAGTTAGTGCACAATAAAAATGTACATGTTCAGAGGTAACACAATCATTCTTTACACTTCTGGACATTGCATAAACTACTGGACATTAATGGATCAAAGAAATTCATCCAACATAGCAAAAGAGGCAATGCGAAATAAAAGGCAGAATCTGTCAAAAACAGAACAGTCCGTAAAGACAAATTTTAGATGGCACCAGACTTGCTCAAATGGAAAAACTCAAAACTAATGAAAGTTGCGTACATATCTGAGGATCATGCACGTAAATTGGCATATTTTTTGATTACCTACAGAGAGGTAGACCCAGATTCGTGACAAAAGAAATCTGGAACTGCGCAGTAATCCAAATCTAGTACCTACTTTACTATAGAGACTTTACTTGGCACAACAAAACACAAAACTAAGATAAGGAGAGGGTTGCTACAGTAGTAAACAACTTCCAAGACACAAATATAAAACAAAGTACTGTAGCAAAATAACACATGGGTTATCTCCCAGAAGTTCTTTCTTTATAGCCATTAAGATGGGCTCAACAGTTTTAATGTTGAGCTCGCAGGAAATAGTATTTGGAGCAAAAAGAGAGCATCAAGAAGCAAATCCAAAATACATTTAAGTCTAACATGCTTCCTATGCAAAGGAATCTTGTAAATAAACAAGTTCATGAAGAGCAAAGTAACAAGCACAGGAAGATAAAATAAGTGTAACTTCAAAAATTTCAGCACATAGAGAGGTGTTTTAGTAACATGAAAATTTCTACAACAATATTTTCCTCTCTCATAATAACTTTCAGTAGTAGCAACATGAGCAAACTCAACAATATAACTATCACATGAAGCATTCTTATCATGAGTCTCATGCACAAAATTATTACTCTCCACATAGGCATAATCAATTTTATTAGTTGTTGTGGGAGCAAATTCAACAAAGTAGCTATCATTATTATTATCATCATCAAATAAGGAGGCAAAGTATCATCAAAGTAAATTTCCTCCTCGATGCTTGGGGACTAAAAATATCATGCTCATCAAAGACCAGCTTAGAATTTTCCATAGCATTAGCAACAATAGTGTTCAACATTCATATTAATAACATTCCCATTAGTTTGCATATAAAGTTCCATAGGTTTTTAATTCTCTCTTCAAACATCATGTCCTAATTCAAGATAAAGTTCATAAAGATCTCTGTATTTTGTTGTTTTCCATTATGCCTTACTAGTGTAAACAAGAAACCAAATGTCGCAATGCGAGTCTAAAGGAAATAGCCAGTGCCTAGCGGTCTGGAAAATAGCTTAGTAGTAGAGATCCGGAGTGTGAGTACCTTTACCTTTCCTCCCCGAGCAACGGCGCCGAGAAAAAGTGCTTGATGCCTCGTTCCCCCTCCTTTCCGGAAGCAGTGTTGGGCCTCCAAATGCGAGAGTTTGTAGAACAGCAAGTTTCCCTTAAGTGGATACCCAAGGTTTAGAACTGGAGGAAGAGGTCAAAGATATCCCTCTCATGCAACCCTGCAACCACAAAGCAAGAAGTCTCTTGTGTCCCCAACACACCAAATAGGTGCACTAGTTCGAAGAGATAGTGAAATACGGGTGGTATGAATATATAGCGGTAGCAACAGTGCCAGAAAATAGCTTGTTGGCGTGTAGTTGATGGTGGTAGTATTAAATAGTAGTAACACGGTAAAGAGTAAACAAGCGGACTAGCGATGTTAGGAACAAGGCCTAGGGATTACACTTTCACTAGTGGACACTCTCAACATTGATCACATAATTGAGATAAATGCATACTCTACACTTTTGTTGGATGATGAACACATTGCGTAGAACAAGAGACCCTCAATGCCGGAGTTAACAAGCTCCCAATAATGCTCATGTTTTAGTAACCTTTAGTGTAAGATAGATCAGACTAAACCAAGTACTAGCATAGCATGCACCCTGTCACCTTCATGCATATGTAGGAGGAATAGATCACATCAATATTATCATAGCAATAGTTAACTTCGCAATCTACAAGAGATCATGATCATAGCATAAACCAAGTACTAACACGGTGCACACACTGTCACCTTTGCACACATGCGGGAGGAATAAAACTACTTTAATAACACATCACTAGAGTAGCACATAGATAAATTGTGATACGATGCACATTCAATCATAAAGAGATATAAATAAGCACTTCACTACGCTCTTCACAGTGAATAAGTACTTCGTGAAATATAGCCTAAGAGACCCACACGGTGCACACTGTCACCTTTACACGTGGGACAAGGAGTCTCAGGAGATCACATAAGTAAAACCCATGACTAGCATACGACATCTAGATTACAAGCATCATCATATGAATCTCAATCATGTAAGGCAGCTCATGAGATTATTGTATTGAACTACATAGGAGAGATGAACCACATAGCTACCGGTACAGCCCCGAGCCTCGATGGAGAACTACTCCCTCCTCATCGAGCGACGGTGATGAGATGGCGGTGGAGAGGCAGCGGTGTCGATGGAGATGGCGGTGGTGTCGATGGAGAAGCCTTCGGGGCACTTCCCGCTCCGGCGGGGTAAGAGCGAGACTCCTGTCCCCGGATCTTGGCCGCGATGGTGGCGTACGGAAGGTTTCCGTCGTGGCTCTCGGTATCGGGGTTTGTGACGGAGGCTTTATATAGGCGAAAGAGGCGGCGCAGGAGGGCTGAGGGGGGGCCACACCATGGGGGCGGCGCGGCCGGGCGCCGACCCGCAAGCTTTAGTGGGGTGGCCCCCTCGACCTCTACGGGTGCACGGATGCTTCGGGGATTCTAAGATCTTTGGCGTTGATTTCGTCGATTGAGAATATTTCGTTACTAGGATTTGAAACCAAAAACAGAAAACAAGAACTGGCTCTTCGGCATCTTGTTAATAGGTTAGTTCCGAGAAAATGCATAAATATGACATAAAGTGTGCATAAAACATGTAGGTATCATCAATAAAGTAGCATGGAACATAAGAAATTATCGATACGTTGGAGACGTATCAGCCAGCTATCAGGAGCTCAAGTCCCAACTCATTCAGCTGGGGCTTGATCATGCCAAAGCCCTCAAAGCCGCTGAAGCTGATGCAGCGGCCAAGATGGACGAGGCCCTGGAGGACGCCAGCAATGCCACCGTGGTGTTGCGGGCTGAGCTGGAGGAGCTGGCCAAGCCCGGAAAGGTGCCGAGGAGAAAGCCGCGCGGCTGGAGGAGCATAAGGAGTGCAACCAGCTGATCCTGCAAACTGACGCACTTGCCTATCGTGAGTCCTCTCTTTTATATATTTGACTACTGCATATGAGCCTTTTTCCCTCTGATCCCATTTTCTTTTTTCTTTTCACTATCTTTTCTTCCGGTCTCTTTTCCTCCGGATTCTTTTCCTTCCGGATTCTTTTCCTTCCGGATTCTTTTCCTTAGCTTTTTTCTCTCTTTCGACGGGAGGCCTTGTATTCCGATGTAGGTCACTGCCCTCAAAAAAATTACCAATGGAGCTGCAGGACCATCTCACCGCCAACGGGAACAAGTCATGCAGCGCCATGCCGTGCGGTTATCTCACATTTTCCTCTGCCCTGCTCTCACATACGAGGCTCAGCTCCACGTTGTGCAGGATAGACTTTCCCTCATCGACGATCTCAAGGGCGGCCGGCGGGGAGGATCCGCAGTGGCAGTGCTCTCCGCGCCACTTGAACGGACCCGCCCTCACGCATCCTTGTTCATGCCGGCTCGACCTGGATGCCCTCAGTCGCGTGCGCGGAAGGCGATCGGACCCGATTCTTACCGCTAAGCGGCGATCCGCGCCGTCTCATCGCGGAGTACGCCGAGATGCGCACCTTCATCCCTCCCCCTCCTGACGTCAAAGATTATCTTGATGAGGAGGAGGATGAAGCTGAGGAGGAGCCTCTAGATGATGCTGGTACTGGCGACGCTCCTCCAGAAGCTCCTGCTGCCTGATTACCTGTCTTATGACTTATCCTGCTATGCTGCTTGGCCCTGTGTGCCTCAAAACAATGTTCGGTTAAATTCTGCCCCGGTATGCCGGGGCTTATGATGTAAAACTTTAAGTTGCTTGTGGTTGCCGCACAACATTTTATGCCGGTAAGCTATACCGGTAGCTAATTATCTTAAGTTTGCCTTAGCATTTTTGCGTTTGGTTAACTTTTATCCGCACAAAGATTTCCAAATTGTTTACGCATCCAATCCGATGCACATTTGGTTCTTTTGCCTTGGCTCTGCTTGCCTTCTCTGGGCGTTCTTTGGCGTATGAGCACAAGGTTCTTTCACCAAACAAGCATTTTCTTGAACTTAGAAATAACCGAAATTTTGCAAAAAACCGGGGGGGTTAGTTAAATTTTCCGGATTATTCTTTCCTGCTCTCCCTCTCCGCAATGTGCTTATCTCCTACCGGTTTATCTTGCTTGCCATGAAGCCGGGTTGCGGAAGCAGTCGAAGACTCCGGTAGGATTTAGCACACTACTAAACCGGAAAGAAAAAACATTCAATAAACAACCAACTGAAAAAATAAACAAGTTACATGCAATCTTATTGGGGTAGTCCCCGAGATTTCAAGGTTCGGCATCTTTTATTCATAGCATATAAAATTACAAGGGACTTCTTACACCACAACTTCAAGTGTAGAAAGGACGCAACAGAGCTACGTTCCATGGACGCTTGCTCTCCTCTCCGCCTGTCCGCCTTTCCTTTCTTCCACTCCTGTGCATCGATCAAGTAGTACGCATCATTGTGAAGCACCTTGCTTACAATGAAGGGACCTTCCCATGGTGGCAAAAGCTTATGTCGGCCTTCGGTGCGCTGCACTAGGCGAAGCACAGATCTCCTTCCGGAAAACTCTCGGGTTAACCTTCCGGCTATGATAGCGTCTGAGTTTTTTGGTAAATGGCTGTTCTTGCCAAAGCCAGCTCTCTTGCTTCTTCTAGCAAGTCTACGTCATTTTCTCTGGCCTCTTTGACCTCTTGCTCAGTATAGAGCTGTACTCTTGGTGAATCATGAATGATATCTGTTGGTACCGCTTGTGCTCCATAAACCATGAAAAATGGAGTATATCCGGTGAGCGGTTTGGAGTTGTTCTTATACTCCACAGCACGATGGTATCTCATCAAGCCAACATCCCGGTGACTTTTCCACTTGCGTCAATGAGTCTAGATTTGATACCGGAAAGTACCAAAGCATTCATTCTTTCCACTTGGCCGTTGCCTTGCCACCGAGCACAAATCCAACCGGATATTCTTATCCTCACAAAACCTTTTGAAGTCACCTTGAGCAAAGTTTGTTCCATTGTCAGTGATGATGCTGTGCGGGTATCCATACCGCAAAATGATATCTTTTAAGAACTTCACCGTTGTGTGCCCATCACATTTTGCGATAGGTTTCACTTCTAGCCACTTGGTGAATTTGTCCACCATAACAAGATGTGGGTCATGCTGCTTCTAGATTTTGAATAGTCCAACCATGTCCGGGCACCAAACAGCAAAGGGCCAAGTCAACGGTATAGTTTTTAACCCGGATGCTGGGGTACGGTTTTGCTTGGCGTACCTCTGGCACCCATTGCACTTTCTTACCAAATCCTCAGCGTTATCCAAGGCCGTGGGCCAGTAGAACCCATGCCGGAATACTTTTGCTACCAGCGCCCTTGACGAAGCATGATGCCCACATTCTCCTTGGTGAATCTCCTCAAGCATTTCTTTCCCTTCTTCCGGTTCCACACATCTTTGAAGGACACCGGTTTCTCTTGTACACCTCACCATTGATGAATGTATACGCCTTGGACCTTCTTTGGATTCTTCTTGATTCATTTTCGTCAACGGCAAGGTGCCGTTGACGAGGAATTCCTTAATAGGTTTGACCACGACGGTGTCTCTCTGGAGCACTGGTGCATCTATCTCCATGCTATCTACAGCATCATTTCTTCCGATACGGGTAAGCAGTCCCGAGCTTGCGGAGCAGTCCCGAGTTTAGGGCGGTCCGGGTTTCCTTCATCAATATCCATGGGCACTACGTGTGATTCCGGTACAAAAATTGATTCCGACTCGGGCTCGGTTTGATCGATGGTGCTCTTAAGTGAGCTAAAGCTATTCGGGAGGAATTTCTTTCCTAGATGAGCCCACTTGGACAAAGCATCCGCGGCTTCATTTTTACAACGCGCGGCACATGGTGAAACTCACATCCTTCGAAGCAATCTTTGCACATGGAACCGGTATGATGCCATGTTGGCATCTTTTGCGTCCCAATCTCCGGAACACTGCTGCACGACGAGATCTGAATCACCGTAGCAAATGATCCTGAGTGCACCGATTTCTTTTGCGACCTTGAGCCCATGGATCAAAGCTTCATATTCAGCGACATTGTTCGATGCCCTGAAATGTACTTGCAAAACATACGGGAGGTGATCTCCTTTTGTGAGTGAGTACCACACGGCACTAGGACCCTCTTTGAGTTTGGATCCATCAAAGTGCATTTTCCAATACTCTATCCTCTGATCTGGCGGTTTGTAGTGCATCTCCCAATCAACAAGGAAATAGCCAAAGGCTGTGATTTTATGGCATCTCTTCTTTCATATACCGGCACGTATGGTGATATCTGGATTGCCCACTTTGCAATCCTTCCGCTAGCGTCCTTGTTGCACATGATGTCGGAGATTGGTGCTTCACTCACCACTTTCATGGGGTGCTCCTCAAAGTAATGCTTGAGTTTTGTAGCGGCCATGAACACGCCGTAAGTCATTTTTTGGAAGTGAGGATAGTTTTGTTTTGAAAGGGAGAGCACCTCGCTCAGGTAGTATACCGGCCTCTAGACGGTTTTTCCTTCCTCTTCTCTTTCAACTACAACCACTACGCTCACAACCCGGTTTGTTGCCGCTATGTATAATAGCATAGGCTCTCTTTCTAGAGGCGAAGCCAATATAGGTGCCGTGGCTAGCATTGTTTTTAGCTCCTTGAACGCTGCGTCTGCCTGAGGGGCAGAAGTATCCGATTTTTCATCAAAGCATAAAGCGGCAAAGCCTTTTCTCCTAGCTTGCATGAACCGGCTAAGCGATGCCAAGCTTCCGGTGAACTTTTGCACATCTTTTAGTTCCGCGGGATAGTCATTCTTTCTATTGCCCGGATCTTTCCGGATTAACTTCAATGCCTCGGCTTGATACAAGAAAGCCAAGCAACTTCCGGCGGGGACACCGAAGGTGCACTTTGCGGATTGAGTTTCATCAGGAACCCCGTCTTAGGTTGTCAAATGTTTGCCTGGATGTCATCGATTAAGGTATCTTTCACTTTGGTTTTTATCACAATGTCATCCACATAGACTTGCACATTTTCCGATTTGATCAAACAAGCATTTGCATACGCGCGGTACGTTGCACGGTGCGCAAACCCAAGGCATAGTAACATAGCAAATAGCCCCGTGCGGGGTAATGAGCCAGTTTTTATTTGATCTTCCTTTTTCAGGGGGATTTGGTGGAAACCGGAATAGGCATCCAGGAAAGACGTACAACAACTCACACCCAGCAGTTGAATCAATCACTTGATCGATTCGTGGTAAGGGAAAAGGATCTCTTGGGCAGGCCTTGTTGAGGTTGGTGTAGTCAATGCACATGCGCCACACCTTTCGAGTTTTGCCTCCAGGTTCTCATCTTTTTCTTTTCGTGTAACACGGATTAGCCAGCCACTGCGTGTGTGACCTCCACGATGAATAGGCAACTAGCGACTTTGTTACCTCTTCTCCAATGATTTTCTCCTATCTTCAGCGAACCGCAAAGGTTGCCTGCCAGACAGCATCCTTCCGGACGTTTAAGAGTGCTCGACCCGCTCCCTCGGAACACCTACCAAGTCATCGTAGACCAGCGAAGATATTCGATTCTCACGGAGGAAGGCGCGACCGCGCTTTCCTATCTTGGGCGAGGCCGCACCGTGCGGACGGTGCGCTGCAGGTAAGCCGGATCCCGACACGATGTCCTTCGTTTCGTTTGTTGGCTTGAACGTGGGTGTGTCCAAGTTTCCCTCATCGCCGCTAAGCTCAACTTTGATGGCGAAGCGCAACCGCGGTCTGCATCCTCTTTTTCTCCTCCGCGATCACCGGCGATTCCGCTAGGTTTGATCAGCGGAGTTGTTTCTAGCGAGACTTTGTAGTTCCCCACTACAGTTAGTGGTCCACGAGGTGTCGGCATCTTCATCTTGAGATACGCCGTGTGAGTTGTGGCCATGAAAGCAGCCAATGCCGGCCTCCCCAGCAACGCGTGGTAGGGACTGTCTAGGTCCACCACCTCGAACTCAACATTTTCCACCCGGCAATTGTCACGTCCTCCAAATGACACGTCCACCCGAACCTTTCCTATCGGGGCGCAAGACAATCCCGGCACAATTCCGTGGAAAGTTGTGCGAGTTGGCTGCAGCATGTTTTCGGTTATGCCCAGTGTACGCATAGAATGCTTGTACATGATGTTTATGTTGCTGCCGTTGTCTATCAGCACCTTGCTGAACTTTACTCGAGTTTCCGGCCCCTTCATGATTGGGTCCACAACTAGGGCATAACCACCGGATTCGGCATGATTTTGAGGTGATCCTTGAACGACCGGGTGATTTCCTGATCGACCACAACATGTATTTTGGAACTGCCTCACGGCGTTTACTTCCATGGAGCAGCGATGCACACTTTGCCTATCCATTGGCTCGATGACAAAGACGACACAACACAGATGCGGGTCCTCGTAAACATTCCGGCCTAAAGGTGCCGGTGGAGGTGGTTGGTCATTGTTTTGCTCCACCCGGTTAACTTGTTGATACTGTTGCCTGTTCGGCTGAGGTTGTACCGGCAAGGCGTTCGCCCGTGAATGGCGGTGGAGCGGTAGTTGTTGTTGTTGCTGCACGGACCCCCTGTCTTTTACCGCTCCCTTTTGCATCAAGTACTTGGTCCAGGAACAATCCTTCGTCAAGTGGTTTGACGGGTGATCCGGATTCGGTGTGTGCCACCGGCAAGGTTGATCCATGGCGGCTTCCATGGTGTATTTCACGGGTTCTTGCCAGTTCTTTTTCTGGCCCAGGGTTTCTTTTCCACCCATTGCTTCTTAGGACCCGCCCATGGCTGCGATCCGGTTGCCTGGCTGCTGCCGGCATCATAATTTTCTTGCACAGCAGCAACTTGCTGCGGTGCGTACCTTCGATCCGGGAAATCCTCCCTTCTTTTGTTGTTCCGGTTATCATTAATGCTCTTGGCGCAGCTGTTCAGTTCAGGTTACTTGCCGGCTGCGTTGGTCTCCCAACGCATAGCATCCGCCACCACGTATCATCTGCTTAGCATTGTTGGCATGTTCGTAGCTTTTGCCACAACGGTGAACCTCTCCTGCACCCACTGCTAAACCAAGCAATGGCCTGTGCCTCGATTACCCCCTCACGGGAGTTCCTTGTAGTGTTCCACCGACCAGATAATCCCGATCATTTCGTTGGGCGTACGCACGAGCAAGTTGTTGCGGCCTGTTTGGCCTTTGATAAGTGCTCTGCTGAAATTGCTCACAAAAGCCTCCTCGAAATCGAGCCAGCCATTTATGCTTCTGCCGGTTGTTTAGCCAGATCCTCGCGGGGGCCTACCGGGTAGGACGGTATGATTCTTACGCCAACGCGGTTCACTCCACCACCGAACGTACATTTGTGACATAGTCCGCCGACCAATCTTCGGCTTGGTCGTGCCATCATACGTTCTTGTGTCCCGGGCGCTGAAATTGCGCACGGGTGTTTTTCTCTCATGATCCTCGGGCCAAAGCACTTCGGGCCTGGAGGACCTTCCTCCTCAATCATTTCTGACAAGTACACTCTATCCAGACGGTGCCTCGCATCCCGTTCCGTTAAGTGCCTCTCTCCCAAGCGTTCCCCCAACGGGTTCCGGTATGCTGCATCTTGCTGAATCATTCATCACTTTTCCGGTACCGCGGCCCTTGCCTCGGTACCTCGGAGGATCTATTTCCTCTCCATCATACGCTGCCCTTGCTCGATAATTTTGCCCGGTTTCATATCTACTGGCATGATTGTTTCGGCATAGCCTCCTACGGCGTAGCCTCGTTACGCCTTGGCTCTTTCAGGCATCATGTTGCCCGGCTTGTTGTTTTCAGCAAGAACCGGATCATACACGATCATCTGCTGCGCATTCACCTCTTTTTCTCTTCTTAAATCCGGATGGGAGCGCCTGCCACATGTGGTGCTTAAAACTTTTGTCGACCGGATAGATTTTGACTCAAGCGCTGCCTTGTTCATTCTAGCGAGCTCATCATTTTGCGCCTGTATGGTGTCTAGCAGCTCTCTAACTCTATCTTGCTGCTTTGCCAGAGCATCACCGGATAACGATTCACACATCTCCATAGCGGCCTTAGCAGCTTTTATAGTTTTATCCGGACTCTTTGTTAAACTTTTCACGATGCTCACAGTCTTGACGCGCTTTTACGGCAAAAGAACTTCCTTACGCAAATCTTGATCTAGATTGCGAGCTTTAAGCCGGTTTTCCGGTCAGCAGCCGAGCGCTAACGGAAGCAAAGCCATGGGCAACATTGTACTCACGTAGGGTTAGGTTCGGCTCGCGCTGTAGGATGATGTCGGCGCGTTCGCGAGCAGCCGCGCTGCGCCTCAGCTCCGCTTGAGCGGCTGCCGGGTCGATGTTACGCGCGATGGCGTTGCCGCATGTTCATCGTCGCTGGAGTGGTGTTTCGGTGGCGCGGAGATGCTCACGGCACCGCATCGCGCTCGGCGGTGGCTTAGCCGCACGGGTCGGCCGTACGACCAGCACCTTCTCCCGCGACCTCCTTTCCTGCAGCGGCCACACCGGTCATCATTACCTCAGCGCTGCCGGTGGCGCGGCCAGCAGGAGAGCCACCTTGGGGGATCGGCGCCACCGGCACGGCGAGAGGCAGCGCACGGGAGCGGTGCCGCAGTAGGCGCGGTGCGAACTCGATGGTGCGGCCGTTGTGCGGGAACTTGCCGTTGGCGAGCCCGCGTTGTCGTTGATGAAGTCCATGTCATAGATGCGGCTGAATGACGCGGACACCGTACGGCTCGGGCGACCTCGAGGATGCCCGCCCGAATATGAACACCGACAGCGCCACTACTTGCCCACGGTGGGCGCCAGCGTCGTCGTGGTGAGCAGACGGATGCCATAGGATGCTTATCTTGGGGCCGAATGGACGCTAGAGGATTCGGGGAGGTTTGTGACTAGATGGACGAACTTAGGATGCTTTCCTCAAGAACTTGGCCAAGGAGAGGGAGAAGAAGAAAGACACAAGGATGAACTCGCTCTAGATCACCATACTCATTTAACTCAACAGATTCTGAGTTTTCTCTCTGACTCTGGATCACTAGGTTGCATCGCGCCGTATGAGAGGCTACCCCTCTCCTTATATAGGAGAGGGTGCTTACAACAAGAAACCCTAATGGCATCTTTAACTTGGACAAACTACTTTACAAAGTTACTTTACAAAGCTACTTTAATCATAGATAGCCGGGGTCCTCTTTCGAAATCTGACGTCCTCGGCTTCTTTCGCGTCATCTCTCTCTTTGGCGCCAGGGCTCCGATTAAAGCCACTTTGCGTAGCTCATCCTTGTCTTCTTGCTCGAGGAGAATCTTTGACCATCCTGTGACAGACCCTCCTTCGGTATCTTCTTTGCTAGGCTCGGCATACCCCTTCGGGGATACCGGCTTAGCCTCACTTATCTTAGGTTCCTACCTTGCTTCCGGTAAGAACATTAACCGGATGGCTCAAACCATCCGGTTTGGCATGCCTTTGGCATACCGGGGGTTATCCCCCCAACACATAGACATAATAGCATCAATCTTTTCACTCAAGGAGGAGGATTCTTCGACAGAATTTACCTTCTTACCTTGTGGAGCTCTTCCGTGTGCCATTCGAGTAATTTATCATCATATCATCAAGAAGTTTTGTATGCCCCCAATGTGATGGACATAAAGGTACCTCCAGCAGCTGAATCAATAAATTCCGCGAAGAAAAATTTAGTCTGCATAGAAGGTTTGGATGATCATCCAAGTAGTCAGTCCATGGGTTGGGCAATTCTTTACCAAAGATTTCATTCTCTCCCAAGCTTGAGCAACATGTTCATTATCTAATTGCTTAAAATTCATTATGCTACTTCTCAAAGATATAATTTTAGCGGGAGGATAATATCTACCAATAAAAGCATCCTTGCATTTAGTCCATGAATCAATACTATTCTTAGGCAAAGATAGCAACCAATCTTTAGCTCTTCCTCTTAATGAGAAAGGAAACAATTTCAATTTAATAATATCACCATCTACATCCTTGTACTTTTTCATTTCACACATAGTTCAACAAAATTATTAAGATGACAGCAGCATCATGAGAACTAATACCAGAAAATCGATCTCTCATGACAAGATTTAGTAAAGCAGGTTTAATTTCAAAGAATTCTGCTTGGTAGCAGGTGGAGCAATAGGTGTGCATAGGAAATCATTATTATTAGTGGTTGTGAAGTCACACAACTTAGTATTTTCGGGTTGGCCATTTTAGCAATGGTAAATAAAATAAACTAGATAAAGTAAATGCAAGTAACTAATTTTTTTGTGTTTCGATATAGAGAGCAAGACGGTAAATAAAGTAAAACTAGCAACTAATTTTTTTGTGTTTTGTTTAGGTGCGGCAAACAAAGTAGTAAATAAAATAAACAAGACAAAAACAAAAGTAAAAGAGATTGAGAAGTGGAGACTCCCCTTGCGGCGTGTCTTGATCTCCCGGCAACGGCACGAGAAAGAAGCTTGATGGCGTGTATTTCACATGTTCGTTGGGGAACCCCAAGAGAAGGTATGATGCGCTGCGGCAAGTTTTCCCTCGAAAGAAACCAAGAGTTTATCGAACCGGGAGGAGCCAAGAAGCACGTTGAAGGTTGATGGTGGCGAATGTAGTGCGGCGCAACACCAGGGATTCGGCGCCAACGTGGAACCTGCACAACACAAACCAAGTACTTTGTCCCAGCTAAACGGTGAGGTTGTCAATCTCAAACTATGTAACAAAGGATTAGCCGTATTGTGTGGAAGATGATTGTTTGCAAGAAAACAGTAGAAAACAAGTATTGCAGTAGATTGTATTTAAAGAGAATGGACCGGGGTCCAGGTTCACTAAGTGTCTCTCCCATAAGATAAAAGCATGTTGGGTGAACAAATTACGGTCGGGAAATTGACAAATAAGAGGGCACCCGATGCACATACATGACATGGTAAATATAGTCAGATTTAATTGGCATTACGACCAAAGTACATAGACCGCCATCCAACTGCATCTATCCTAAAAAGTCCACCTTCGAGGTTATCATCCGAACCCCTCCGGTATTAAGTTGCAAACAACAGAAATTGCATTAAGTATGGTGCGTAATGTAATCAATAACTACATCCTCGGACATAGCATCAATGTTTTATCCCTAGTGGGCATACAACACAACCTTAGAACTTTTCTCTGTCCCAGGTATCAATGCGGCATGAACCCACTATCGAGCATAAATACTCCCTCTTGGAGTTACTAGCAAAAACTTGGCCAGAGCTCTACTAATAACGGAGAGCATGCAAGATCTTAAACAACACATAAACATCAGATTGATAATTACCATAGCATAGTATTCTCTATCCATCGGATCCCGACAAACACAACATATAGAATTAAGATAGATGATCTTGATCATGTTAGGCAGCTCACAAGATCCAACAATGAAGCACATAAGGAGAAGACAACCATCTAGCTACGCTATGGACCCATAGTCCAGGGGTGAACTACTCACTCATCACTTCCGGAGGCGACCATGGCGGCGTAGAGTCCTCGGAAGATGAATCCCCTCTCCCAGGCCAGTGCGGGAGAGCGATCTCTGAATCCCCAGAGATGGGATTCGCGGCGGCTCTGCGTCTCTGGAAGGTTTTCCGTATCGTGGTCTGGTATGAGGGTTTCGTCACGGAGGCTTTAAGTAGGCGGAAGGGTAGGTCAAGAGGCGGCACGAGGCCACACCACACGGGAGCGCGCGGCCAAGGGAGACCTTTAGCCTGGTGTAGCCCTCGTGGCCCCTCTTCGTCTCATCTTCGGACTTCTGGAGGCTTAATGGCGAAATCACAGGCGTTGATTAATTCAATTAAGAATATTTTCTTTACTGGGATTTACGAAACCAAAAACAGCGGAAAGCAGCAGTGGCTCTTCGGCATCTTGTTAATAGGTTAGTTCCAGAAAATGCATAAATATGACATAAAGTGTGCATATAACATGTAGATAACATCAATAATGTGGCATGGAACATAAGAAATTATCGATACGTTGGAGACGTATCAATGTAGTGCGGCGCAACACCAGAGATTCCGGCGCCAACGTGGAACCTGCACAACACAAACCAAGTAGTTTGTCCCAACGAAGCAGTGAGGTTGTCAATCTCACCGGCTTGCCGTAACAAAGGATTAACAGTATTGTGTGGAAGATGATTGTTTGCAAGAAAACGAGTAGAAAACAAGTATTGCAGTAGATGTATTTCGTATAAAAAATGGACCGGGGTCCACAGGTCACTAGAGGTGTCTCTCCCATAAGATAAAATGTTGGGTGAACAAATTACAGTCGGGCAATTGACAAATAGAGGGCATGCGATGCATACATGGCATGATAAATATAGTGAGATTTAATTGGGCATTATGACAAAGTACATAGACCGCCATCCAAGCGCATCTATGCCTAAAAAGTCCACCTTCAGTTATCATCCGAACCCCCTCCGTATTAAGTTGCAAACAACAGACAATTGCATTAAGTATGGTGCGTAATGTAATCAATAACTACATCCTCGGACATAGCATCAATGTTTTATCCCTAGTGGCAACGACACAACACAACCTTAGAACTTTGTCACCGTCCCAGTATCAATGGGGCATGAACCCACTATCTAGCATAAATACTCTCTTGGAGTTAAGAGTAAAAACTTGGCCGAGCCTCTACTAATAACGGAGAGCATGCAAGATCTTAAACAACACATAAACATCAGATTGATAGTCACCATAACATAGTATTCTCTATCCATCGGATCCCGACAAACACAACATATAGTATTACGAGATAGATGATCTTGATCATGTTGGGCAGCTCACAAGATCCAACAATGAAGCACATAAGGAAGACAACCATCTAGCTACTGCTATGGACCCATAGTCCAGGGTGAACTACTCCTCATCACTCCGGAGGCGACCATGGCGGCGTAGAGTCCTCAGGAGATGAATCCCCTCTCCCGAGCGCTTGGAACGATCTCCTGAATCCCGAGATGGGATTAAGGCGGCTGCGTCTCTGGAAGGTTTTCCGTATCGTGGCTCTCGGTATCTTGTTAATAGGTTAGTTCCAGAAAATGCATAAATATGACATATAATGTGCATATAACATGTAGATATCATCAATAATGAAGCATGGAACATAAGAAATTATCGATACGTTGGAGACGTATCACCGCTCATCGGTCGTTCTTTGATCTCCTCCTGTATGTCATGCCATTTGTTGCACGACGTCTGTATGATCCCCCAATGGGTGCCCATGGCCTTGTCTCCCCGGTTCATGATCGTCTTGTTGAAGTAGGGATCGGCGAGCTTGCGTTCGTCGAACGCCTCAGCTCAATACGTGTCATACGACTGATTGGCCGGTTATGCCGTTCATGGACACGGTCATCCAAGCTTCGGCGAGGCACTCCTCTTCCTTCCCCGTCCATTTGATACGCGGTTCGGCAGGCGGCGAGTCCTTCTTCCTCTTCTTTCCTTCGCAGGTTGGCGACCTCGGCTTGAGTTGGATGTTCTTCTTCTTCTTCGACGGATTGGCTTCTGTCGGCCACATCCTCCACCCACTCGTTGCGCGCCGCGACAGCTACCGTCGCCCTCGTCTCCTCTTGCGTGAAGAACCCCGGGCTCGCAGCGGCGGCCATGGAGCCGGAGTTGATCATCTCGTGGATCACCTCGTCGTTCGGCGCCGCCATCCTTGCCGGGAGGGCCCTCGCGGGGCCGGCGAGATGCCCTCGTCTTGGTTCTCGTTCAGGTTGCCGACGCGCGAGCTCGGCGGCGACGTGAACCTGGACGTTTGGCCGTAGGTGGCCTCTTGGAACATGGCAGGCGCCGACGGCGAGAAAGGGGAGAAAGTCGACGGGCCTTGTACCTTGCATCGGCCATTGGCCGGGAACATGGCGGCGGCGCCGCCCGAGCATGGCCCCCTGCTCGCCATGGAGATCTTCCTCGCTTGTTCGTCCTGGGCGAACGCCGCCGCCCTCTTCGCGGAGAGTTTTCTCCCTCCCCGCCACCGCTTGTTTTGATCGGCGCCGGAGCTCGTCCCCGCCCACTGTGCGTTGGACACACCCGGCGACCGCTCCTTCTTCGCCCGCCTCCCGTCGGCGGCATGGTGGTGGACGAGAGAGCGAGGAGGAGAATGGAGATGCCTATCCAATTCGGCGGGAGAGAATGAGGATATGCAAGCAAATTGGAGGAAATCGACGGATTTGGCTTTCTGTCGCCGACTACGGGTCCACACGACGTTTCGCGCCAAATTCTTTCGTCCGGAGTCCCGAGCGCGCCTCGGGGGACCGGGGATGGCGTGGGCTCGCGGGATGGATGAAGGGCCAAATCCGGACAACGAGGAACCGGGTGCGGCCAGGCCGAATGCCGTCCGGATGGGAAAGGGCGCTCGGGGGCCTCGTCGGGGAGACGAGTGGAGATGCTCTTAGCAGATTTACATGTCATTATTAAGTTAAGATAAGATCAGTGTACATCTCTAAGTCACTGACACGCCTTTAGGGTTTATGTAGATTGTATTGCACTTTTTCATAGATGATGATATTATTCATATCTTTATAAACTCAGTTCCATATAAATCCCGGTCAAACTTAACTGAATTTACACTGAAATGCTTGAACACTAACCTCGCCATGAACTACCACCATCATTAGTAGAGATAGGGGTTTACTAGATTTAACCTGCTATGGGTCCTTTACGATACTACCAATTGATGATGTTTGGCACCTTTTAAATGAAATCTATCGTGATAGTAAAACTTGGTCGATCGAAACAGAGAGTGACGGGACACTATCTATTGATCGGGAATGTATTGAAACTTTCTTAGAAACCGGAAGGATAGAGGATTTTCTTGGAAATCTCCAAATCGGCTTTGATACTCTTGCAGAAATTACGAAAAGATTTTTCGAGTTTCTACAGGTATCGATAAAGGTATTCTTTTCTATCGGACATAAATGGGTAAAAAAGATATGAATCTATAGAAAGTGTAGCTATTGAAGTCAATGGCGATATTGGCAACTACTTTCGAACCATGTTCGGATGTGAGAAAAGGGAGTTTTCTGTCTCCTATATTGGGATGCCAATTCGTGATAGCGGAGTGGAAACATGTGGAGAGAAATGAAAAAGAACTCAGTAGTTGGAAATAAGAGTACATGTCCAACGGTGGATCGTTTGGTAGTAGTCAACTTTCTGATTGCGAAATTGATACATGTTATCTTTCTTTCTTGTGCCTAAAGGAGTTTTTCAAAGACGATGCTATTGTTGGTCTAGATTTTATGAAGGTCTACTGGAAACCTGGTGATTTCCACTTGTAGGCCCGTTTAATGAAAGTCTAATGAAAATGAAACAATCCTTTTCGGACAAGTGTAAACTATTTTGCTTGGGTCTGCAAATTTTGAATTAATAAAGCCCATTATCGGGAAAAAAATGTGAAGGGTTTGTACGAGATAATGAGCGTGCAATTCACGCTCTTGACCACAAGTTTTTTGGACGATCCTCAACAATCAGAACACTATTATAGTATGCATCCATCTTTTCTTTTTTAAACTGGACATCCATTTGTGGCGAGGTCAGCCTACACAACAAATGCCCAGGCCTAAATAAATGTGATCCTACACATACACAGAGGTGACGTTATAATCGGATAGCAAACTAGCTTAGGACGGTTCCACGCAAAAAAAAAAACATTAGCGTGATGCTGCATATGCACAGTGAGGCTCAAACGGACTGAATCACATTTCAGGCGATCCCCACAGCAGCCGCTAGGGACAGAAAAGAAGCCATCTAGGTTTTCTTCCCCTCGTCAGCGATGTTGCCAATCTGTGTCGCCTCCAATGGCCTTTCGGGCCTTGGAGATGCAGCTGATCAAAGCCCCTCGCTGGCCGGAGGGTTTCCATTCTACTTTTAGGCTTTGTTCGATTTCACATGTTTTAAGGGGGATTGGTATGGTTTGAGGGAAATCGCATCTAAGGCAGAGTTCTTTTTAATCCACTCCAATATAATATCTCTATTAACCGAAAACTTTCTTAGAAAGTTTTTTTTTTGCCTATTTTAGGGAGGTGAAGCGGCGGCGACATTTTAAAGTCAGAATAAGGTCCTTCCCGCTCTATCCTCGCTCTAGCGGTGCGGCTAACACCAACAGAGGGTGCGTGTCTAGCAAATCTCTTCGAACCTAGTCAATTTTCGTTTTCATTGGTGTGATTTAAGGTCCAAACCTTACACGACTCACGTCTATGTAGTACAATAAACTTGAACTCTACTGCTACGATAAAATTTGTCCAACTTGAGGAATGGGCCGCTCTAGGTGGTCCAATTGCTTTTTTTTTTAGAATCAATATATATATATTAAAGCTAGCAAGCCGCCTCATTAAAAACCTTTCAGTCCCCTTAGGTATCCTGGTAAGTAAAAGAGTGCGTCAAAAAACTTGCAGCCGCCATTCACACACCATTACAATCAGCATGTAGGCTGTGAACTAAGAAATCGGGTGGCTCAGCATCCCAGGAAAACAACCCATCTTGAATACTTGCAATTTTTGCACAAAAATGAGCTGCCTGGTTAGCCTCGCGACGAGCATGACATAAGCTAAAAACTGTGAAAAACACACTCAGCTCACTAATCTCATCTAAAACATTCTTGATCATAGAACGATCAGTCGCTCTATTGTGCCAAAGTTGAACCAGATTTTCAGAGTCCGCTTCAAAGACTACTCTACAAAACCCTCTGTCCCTTGCATAAGTATCAGCATCTCGTAGTGCAAGAGTCTCAATGATCAGAGGATCAGAAATTACACGGTACGTTTTACCCATGGCACCCCTATATAACAAACCCTCACGAGCAACTACACCAGTTGCAGCCAAGTTATCGCTGACATTGAACGCCCCATCTGAATTTATTTTCACAAAGCCATCTGGAGGTCTCTGCCACTTAGCAACCAGCCTAATAGGCTTAGGATTCTCCCTTGGAAGCTCTAAAGTCTGCAAGGTCTCCTTCACCAACTCAATCGACTTGGCTGGATTAAAGTCAGCTTCACCGTGAGTAAGATTATTCCTTGATGACCAAATTGAGTATATCACTGAAATTATAATAGCTCTCTCCTTTTGGCTGAAAGCTTTCTCACTAAGTATATCTTTCGCCCAAGATAACGGGTGTAGCCTTGGAAGCTTAATCAAAAGAAGTCCCTTAGCCGCCTCCCAGAATAACTTTGCATGACTGCACTCAATCAGTGCGTGCATCACATCTTCAGATTCTGCCTTACATAAACCCTAGTTTATAGTTCATAGTCCAATTGCCTATTTGTAATTTATTATTTTGCTGCTGTTGATCTATGATCCGTGGATCTTTTTGCAAAAATAAAATAAAATCCAGACGAACCCAGTCATGACTTTGACAGGGTCAAGCCCTTCTACGCATTGATTTTGACATCTATTATTTGTTCATTTCCTTGTGAAATCACAATACATTCTCGTCGCTAAAACAGAAATTACACAGCAGATGGATGTCTTGCAAGAGAGATTTCTTTTGAATTATCTTCAGTGCGCTATGATACATTACAGAAAAATATATATTGGTAATAATATCACGCAAACTCAACAACCATAAGTACATTATGTGTACAACATTCACCGGGTCTGCCCAACCACCCCTTCTCCTTTTCCGGACAGTTTAAGTACCATAGATAGGCCAAGGCACTGGATCTGACGACCTTCATGTACAAGTTACAGATATCTGCCGCCAGCAAGAGCAATCAACAGCAACACCAGGGAATCCATCTGGAGAAGCCAATGCTGTGTGCCATGGCACGAAATATAGCATGTTTAAATAGCTGTAGCTTGGTAGGAACAGATGCCAGATGTTACCGTGCCCAGCATGCATAACCAATGATCAAGCCAAGTATCGGTAGACGTTTGGGTTCTCCTTGTCCCTCTCCAGGTAATCCCTGGTTATAAGATCTTCGATGCGCTTTTTTATTGCTTTGAAGTCAGGCTGAAAGGACAAAAAAAAAAAGCACCCATGGTCAGGTCAAGAAATCGAAGGAAACTCTACTCAACATGCCAATACTTGGTATATTTCAGTCTAGAATATCCATAGTGCCCAAAAAAGAAGTATGATTTAGTTTAAATTCAATTAGAAAATATAGTTATAGATTCATCAGTTGCATTAATGTGAGGATAAGCCTGAGGATTCCACAAAGCTACATAACAAAAAAAAATAGCTCAAATTTGACATGCTATCCATGCAGGAAAACATTTCATCTGTAGCTAGTCTTACAAAGGCTAGAGCGGATGGATACAACCACATTTACCATCAGCACGGCCAACAGAACTTGAAGAATGTTCCATACCTTGAACATGCGACCAAGCTGCTCCACACATTCCATTACTAGTGTCTGGTGACCCAAGACTTTGCGGCTCTTCATAATACGCACAATGGATGCATCAATTGCGTATCTTCGATCTTTGTCAACATCTTCAACTACCTTCTTTTTCTCATCAACTGGAGGTAGAGGTATCTGCAGGTAAAAATAAAAATCAATACTTAGATCCAAAACGTTAAAAAAAACTTCCAGAAATTAAGATAAAGAACAAAACACCAAAAATACCTTGATTCTTCTCATCTTGTCTGTAAATTTTGAGTTGAACTCAAATACATCATTAGGAGAAATAGTTCTGTTACTTGGTTCTTTACTAAGAATCTTGTATTTCGCACAAGAGAGAGAATGAAGCAGCCTCACCACATCGTCATCTGACAGGTTCAGTTGTGTTACTATCTCAGAATAACTAAGTTTATCAGCTCCATTGAACAGTAGCAACAATGCAGCCTGCCAAACAGATGGAAAGAAATCATTAGTTTGCAGCGTTTGAAATGATAGTAAGACCTAGTGCAAGTTTATGCTTACCTGGTAAGTTGTAACAATGAGCTCAATAGTCTTGGCCTCAAACTTTGCAGTGATATGGCAAATACCCAAGGAATATATCCATGTAAGTTTTCTATGCTTAGTTCTTGTTTGATAGAACTCTTTGAAAACCTCGACACATCTCACCTAATTTTTTTGAGAGTTGTCAATGTTAATAATATTAGAGAGAGCAAGGCCATAAAATAGTTAAGACCTCAATATGTAATGCAAAGCTAGTGCTTGCCAATTGAACTTGGATCTAATTTGCAGAAGTGGAGAGCCCATGAAAACAGTAAAATACCATTTCAGCAGGAAGGTTTATGTCAAATGATTTATAAGTTGGCCAGAATCCTGTTGTCAGAACAGTGACAGCCAAGTCTATCCCAGGATTCAATTCAGAGTGTGTGCTTATAAACTCTTCAAACTTAGTTTGATGATCTCTTGCAACAGTAAGATCAGTGACCATGCCCTCCATTTTTGAAGTAAATTGACCACCACACTGTTGTTTTAGCTTGGTCAGAATGCTTCTTTCGTGCTCATCATTAGCACTTTTGTCGAATAGCAATCTCCTTGCCAGCTTCTTCCTGCCATCATCACCATTAAACATCAGATCCAATACGAAACCAGTTGAACTTCTTATCTTCTTAAATTTACAAGGTGTTATAGTTTGTTTTTCTTGCGAGGAAACAATACATTAGAGTTATCATACAAGTTTAGGAGCAATTACCTGTAAAACTCAGCAAAAAGATCCTTATCACTGATGTATGCGAGTAATCTCACAACCTGATGAATGGTCAGTAGATTAAGATCCAACCAATAAAAATGTACTAATGTCAGCAAGTAAAAGAGAACACAAAACAGACTGACGGTTGTACCTTCTCCAGGGTATCTTCAATAGCTTCATCACTGAGTTTCTCACTGCCGCCTTTCTTCAATATATTATCACAGAATGTGGCAAGCAATTCAGCACTTGTACTACCAGAAACACCTTTGTTGCAGAACACTTCAAAAGCCTCTTTAAGTGCCTATAGAAAGGAATAGGATTGCAAACAATTTCAACAAAAGTAAGTGTTCCTGATGATTTGATTTTATTGGAAAACATGAAGCACGAAGAAAAAAATAAACATATAATCTCACAAACCTTATGGAAAAGAGTATGCCCCTGGAAACAGTCGGTGACATATGCTACATACTTGTCATGCAGTTCGATTATTTTCCGGACAAAAACCTGAAGCCAAAACACTCAGATGATGAAAAATGTCACAAGCAAAATTACAAAAGTTGGGTCGACAGCAAAATTGTATGAAGGTACTCACCTGTTCCTGCAAACCAACGATGTCCTTCTTCTCTGGCTGTAAGAATAATTAGTTATTAGAGATTCATCATGTCAAGATGAGAATAAAGAATCACTTGAAAAGCATAGTCTGAATTTGACAGGATTATCAGCAAAGTAAAGCATAACCAAGAATCCAAAACGGCACATACTGTAACAAGTAAAATAGGGCCACAGCAGGCAAATACGATCAGGAAAAGGGGAGAGCTAAAAGAGGAAAAATAAAAGAATTCAACCCAACCCAGATAAATAACGAGCTCTGGCAAGCATCTGACTGGGCTACACTAACGGACTGGGAGTTGCATTAGATAGAAGCTGGGATAAGAATAAGTAAATATATTGAGATCCATATAAGCTATGAAATAAGTTATAGTGGCAAGAAATGAGCACCTTCTTATTACTAGCAGCATCCTCTGCTTGTTTCACCAATGCTGTACCCTCATTAGTAACATGCTGCAAAGTAGCATCACTTAAATACTATGTCCAACTCTAAATCGATTAATGGAATAACTAGAGCAGGATTGCATTAGCATATACCTGCTTAAAAATTTGAGAAACAGGCTCTAGTCCACGAGTTATTCTAGAAAAGAGTCTGAACATCCTCGAGAGATCCTCAACCTACAATAAACAGATACAAATAGTCAGTACACTTGGAGTGCAACTCATATACTGTTCAATGGTACGACTCTCTGGTCAAACCTTGTCATCACGAAGTAATGCATGGCATCCAGAATGCTCCTTCTCCAGAAGCTGGCTTGCATACTGTGTTAACAACTCATGTTGCACTTTCTGAAATAATCAGGAATTGTGTCAATGTTAAGTTAAATGATATGTAAAGAGAGGGAAAATCATGATCAATGTTCTCTCAGGAAGACGAACTACACAACAATTGTGGAGTACACATCCAGTATGTGCATGCACGCAAATCATAAAAAGCGGAGATCTCTTCACAAACCTCTAATAACTTCTGCTCACTGCTAGAATGCAAATAATGAGCAACTCTTTCCTTCTCCCTCTTCAAGCACTCCTCAGCCTAGTGAAAAGGAAATGATGCAAATATATTATCATCAGTAACTATATAAAGTTAAGCGAGAAGGAAAAAGCTCCTGAAACTACCTTTAACATATAGTCAGGACAAGAGTCTTCCACAATCCATGTTTGGGCCTTGATAGAGTAGTAATCTGCAGTATCCTTTAGCAAGAAATCTTCAAAATCATTCTCATAACATTCCATATTGCCCAAGCCGATTCCAACAAATATATCCAAGATGTTCTTTAATAGAGCCCTGTCAATTTGTTCACCCTCACGTTCTTGGTCTATCTGTTGAAGAAGGAGAATGTCACAATCACTTATATAGGAAAATCATCATTTCAGACTGTGTGGTGCAAAGACTCACCAATGAAATCACTGCACTTTTTACTTTCCCTTTGATTTCTTGATATACCTTTAACATTAAAGAAAAAAAGTTAGAACAAGGCAGAGCAACTAAAGACAAAGAACTTCAATGCTAGAACACATTTGTTTACCAAATCCCGAAAGCAAGTAAATCCAACTTCGCTCAATGGCGGAAGTGATCTCCGTGAAATAAAATATCGGTCAAGGTAATGGAAGAAACGTGATAGCCACCGAACCATCACTTTGTGGTTTGACCACCTCTTTACTAGCTCCCTCAACATAAATTCGTCATGCTTCTCTCTTAATGAAGGTAAGACCTACATGCAGTCAAAATTAAGAGTCAAGCCAGCATGTAGGCAAACACAGAAAAGGTAGCTGAAACGCCATGGAATGATAACATTTAAGAAACAATAATATCTATGTTGCCATAAAATGAGGGCAACTCTGTTATCTCAGCTGTTGGCCCAACACAACAATATAAGATTTGAAAGCGTGAATAAAGATTTCTCTTAGAAGATGTGGCTATGTCACTATAAAAACGATAAGATATTGTTTTAGATGAGACTATAAGAACTATATATTTTAGCATTAAAAGTACCATACACTATTGATCGTGGCAGATAAAAGATTCCCAAATATTAATTCCTTGAAATCAAGTAAAAGCGGTTTGCTCAACAAAAGAGCAATACATGGCAAGATGGCACCTGGCCGGCTGGCCCAGAGCTTGTAGTCTAGGCTGTCACCAAACTCACTCCGCCTGTTTTTTCTTTACAACAAATCTGTGACCATACACCTAGCCTAGACCTTGGCAAATAAGCCCAAAGCAGCCACATCGCTCTCCATTTATCCAAGATTCGCGATGAAAGAACATTTTTTTTCCAGAAAGGCAATCAATCATAGGTGTCCTACTGATTAACAAAGGTAGAAACTTGTGAAGAAGCCAACGGACGGCGCCATCACACAGCTCCGGAGAGAGAACAACGCTGCCGGGGAGCTCCGACGAGAGACCAACATCTATGTGGACCTCCGGCGAGAGATCAACGTCGCCGTCGTCGATGTACTCCACAAGCTCCTCGTTGGTTTGTCGCGCGAGCCAGTACGATGGCCCTTTTTCTCTCGCCATGGAGATGAGATGTGTGCTTTCTTGAATCAGGAGATAACCCGACGTGTTGTATACATGCAGATTGGCAGGACGCGGGGATAAATCTGGTAGCATCTCGTTTGTTTAGGAAACTGATCGTGTGCAGCTGGCAAAAAACAGATTCCTCGGACCAGAGATGGCGCTCCAGCGCTGCATACATGTGAGGCTAAAAAGGGAAGAAACAAGGTAAAATAACTTACACGCCTTACATTTTGGGAAACATTTAGAGGGCTCGACTCGTCCACCCATAACCCTTGCTTGATGCACGACTCCTTACGCCCTCAGCTGGGCTTCACGTGTGCACAGGAAACCAGCAGTTTAAACCGAATTTTTTTTGGAAACATAGCCAGTTGGGTATTCTGGTTCGCGAAACTAGACTAATTTGAGCTGAAATGGAACTGAACTGGGACATGTTGCACCGAGTCTAAATGCTCACGGCAGAATCAATTTGTTGAGGATGGAAATAGAAAAACAGAACCCCCAACTCTAAACACAAGGTTATCCTGAGTTAGAGTCAAAGCTGTGGTTTCATTACTCTCTTTCCCAACAAAGAAGCGATGCGCCCCAACTGCACACTACTTATGATCTGAAGGTAAGTTGCAGATCAGAAATATATCCACTGTACTACTTTTGTACACCCGCAACCTACATCCAAACAAAGACAGATGGTCCGTTGTAGCAAGTGAACAGAATTTTCATCGCCCCTGCTAGTTCTAGCAGCGTTAAAACTTAAATGCCCACCCGCCACACGGAGGAGCTCATTTAGCCCAACAGCTAAAACCAACGGGGCTCCAGCTACTACCAATCAGCACAGAGAGAGGCTGGTGCTCACCATGGATGAGATGTACTCCTCGAAGGCCTCGCGGTACTTGTCGTAGAGCTGCTGCGAGTAGTCGTGCGGGGGCTTCTGCGTGCACATGTTGTATATCGTCCTGCGCACCACAGATGAAGCCACAGCGGAATCAGATCGAGACGCCAGACTAGAAGCGAAATTGGGGGGAAGAGGGAAGGGGGTACCGTACGTGTAGAGCATCATGTAGTCCTCGGAGCTGAACTGCGGCTCGGGCTTGCCCTCGAGGATGTTCTTGAGCTTGGTGATGCCCTTCTGCATGAAGGCCCACCCTTCCTCCAGATCGACGGTCTTCCGCTCGTGCGTCGTCATCGCCGCCGCCGCCGACGCGGCCGTCAGATCGGGGGCTTCGCCGCCGGAGGGGAGGTGGGGGACGCGGCCGTCAGATCGGGGAGTTCGCCGGAGGGGAGGTGGATGTCGGAACCCTAGCTCGCGTCCCTCCTTTCCTTGGTGAGGAAAGGCAATGGGAGGACGAGGAGAAAGGGAAAAAGAGGGAAAGGTTGTCAGAGAGTTGTGATGCCCGATCTAGCCTAGCGTCGCGGGACGCCGAAACAGGGCACAGGGGATGGATGGTCGCCGCCACTGCCAGCTCTCTCTTTGTGACTTTGGCACATGCTGCCGATGGCATGTCTACTTCACAGCTAAGCTTTTGTTTTACAGGGAAAGACTTTATATTTCATCAAATAACAGCAGCATCATTTCCAATAAAAGTTGAAATAAAGTCAAGAGCATTTTCATCCCAGCTCTTGAGCTAAATGCAATATTCGGCAAAGTATCAGTTGCTTCGTTAATCTCTCCGCAGCGGTGATGGAACATCGTCATTCTGAACTCCGATGCCTACCGGTGGCACTCTGTGATAATTGCAACATATTTCCCCATATCAAGTCACACATTCCGCGCCACTTCTATGCCATCTGCACAATACAATTCGACCGTAATCTTATAAAGGATGTGGAAAAATCGCAATATTTACTACGGTAGAGCAATACAATGGTTGAGAAAACTTATCTTACATATTGCATGCGACTAGAAAAAGGCAAAAACAAGTTATACAATGTATCGTCTCCTAGGGTCATCCACAATAATTATCCGTTGCATGCACGTTAAATTATGAAATGGTGAAAAAAAATGTGTGACTAAGATAAGACATCTCGAAAAATATACTTTATATTTTTTTGCTAAGAGATGATCTCTTAGACTAGCCACAATGGAAGTATCATAAGTAGTAGTATCATGCATTTTATGTTGGCAAAAATCTGATGTGGCGCACCAATTAATGAGGTGAGACATGTGAGTAGTATCATAATATGATACCGTATCATAGCACGTATGTAACATCCCAAATTTTTAAAACAAAGAAGAAAATGAATTTCACTTATTTCAAATTTTGGAGCCAACAAAAACTTTAATGAAATTACTTGATTTGCATAGTATTCAAGTAGGTATGATGTGATTTTTGCCATGCTTGTTGGTTTGATGTATTGAACATGTTTCTAAACACTAAACCCTACCCTATTCAAAAATCCAAAGAGGAACAAATAAAAAGAAAATAAAAGAAAAGAAAAAGCATATGTGGGCATATAGCCATAATTGCAAATCTTGGCTTATGCCATTTTTACTTTACCTCAATGGTTTGAAACCCTTAACAAACTTAACCTAACACTAAATGAATCTAAAACAATGATCATTTGGATCAAAGAGAAATAAAGAAAAAGAAAAGAAAAAATCAAAATAACATCACATATGGGCCTATGGCCATTTTTGCAAATCTTTAACCTAGGCCATATTAACTTGTGCCAATGGTTTGCAAACATAACTAAACTCAAAAGAATACCTCTTGAATCAAAGAAATCCAAATCAAAGCAAAAGAAAATTCAAAACCATGCAACATGTGATAATGGTTAAATCTGGTTTTTATATCAGGGTACCCACTTTGAGCCCCTGTATTAAGAAATTTTTAAACTAAACTCTCTCAACTCTTTGCACCTCATCCAAGACTCATCAAGGTGAACCAAATGGTGAAGACCAACCTTCCAAACTCATTCTCAATTTCTTAATCTAAGCATGCAAAGTTGCAACATTGAAACAGATTCTAGATCATACACATTTTGGATTTTCACAAAACCACTCAAATTTGCCCACCACCACCACCAACAGAAGCCAAACCATATTTGAATCACACCCATCCAAAAGTTTGGCAAAATTCAAAAATAAAGTTCTTGCGGCCATTTCATCGAGCACATGGTGTGCACCAACCTGCCAACCCTAGACATGCTATTAACCATCAGATTTTAGCCTCAACCATCCAACCTAGGTCAGCATTATCTTCCTGGTTAACTCCTTGGACAATGTCAGGCCTTGGTACCCCTGTACCTTGATGGAATTGACTAAACCTAACCATGCCGTGGTGGCCATGTCACCACCATGCCACCACTCCTCTCCTCTCACTTCTGCCATGCATCAGCATGTCCTTGAGCTTCTCCACACGTTGCTGAGCATGCTAGACATCACCTCTGGCCAAGGAGAGCAAGACACTGGCCAGAACACGACGTGCCCGTGACGCCCAGACCACGCTAGAGCGCGCCAGGACATGCCACGGGCACGACAGTGCACCACGGTGCCCCGTTGACTCCATCCTCCCCTCGCCCTCTCCTCTCGCACGCGCACTCACCACACCACCAGCAACCTCCTGGACAACCTCACCTGCCCGCGCGTGCACTGTCGCCGACGCCATCATCAACGTCCGCCGCCACGGTGCTGCGAGGACGACGATGTCGCCCCCACGCCCATGTCCCCCTCCTGCTGCGCCACGACGCGTGTTAGGACCGCCTTGATGTCGCCAACAGTACGCACCCACTCCCTTGCCCCTTCACCGCCCAGAACGCCGTCGCCACCATGACCTGCCCCGTGCGCCTCGGCCACCCCTCGACCCTATAAATTGGAGCCTCCCCCTTGCTGTTTCTTCACACCATCACCCTCTCCTCTCCTCTCTGAGCCTCCTCGACCCCTTCCCCTCCACATTGTCGCCGAAGCCGCTCCAATTGCTCGTCGGAGCACCGCCAATACCGGAGCAAGGGCGCCGTCGATTGGAGCCACCTCAGGCGACGCCGCCAGTACCAGGAGCTCTGCCATCCTCGACAACCTCGTCCTGCGTCAATGATGACCCACAAGTATAGGGGATCGCAACAGTCTTCGAGGGAAGTAAAACCCAATTTATTGATTCGACACAAGGGGAGACAAGAAGTACTTATTAGCGGAGTTGTCAATTCATTGCTGAAGCTTGAACTTGCTCGCAAGAGTTTATCGGTAGTCTGAGTTTTATAGCAGTATGATAGCGAAATAACAATGAGTAACAAAGACAACGATAGTGATTATAGTAGCAGCGGATTAAAATACTTTGTAGGCACGGGGACGGATTAACGGGCGTTGCATGGATGAGAGAAACTCATGTGATCAGGGGCATTTGGAGATAATAATAAAACGGTATCCAAGTACTAATCAATCAATAGGCATGTGTTCCAATTATAGTCGTGCGTGCTCGCAATGAGAAACTTGCACAACATCTTTTTGTCCTACCGGTAAATTGTGCCAGGCCTATTGAAACTACTTGGATATTAAGGTACTCCTTTTAATAAGTACCGGAGCAAGCATTAACACTCCAGTGAACACATGTGATCCTCACATGCTTCCATTCCCTCAGGTTGTCCCAATTTACTGTCACTTCGGGGCCATTGGTTCGGACAGCGACATGTGTATACAACTTGCAGGTAAGATCATAAACAACGAATATCTTCATGAATCAATAACATGTTCGGATCTGAGATCATGGCACTCGGGCCTAGTGACAAGCATTAAGCATAACAAGTTGCAACAATATCATAAAAGTAACATCTAAGGATACTAGGCACTATGCTATCAATCTTATGACTATTATATAACCAATCTCATCCAATCCCTACCATCCCCTTCAGCCTACGCGGGGGGGTACTCACACACGGATGGGGGAAACATCGCTGGTCGATGGAGACGTTGGCGGTGGTGATGGCGATGATCTCCTCCAATTCCCAGTCCGGCGGAGTGCCGAACGGAGACTTCGGCTCCGGGACGGAGTTTCGCGATGTGGCGGCGTTGGAGGGTTTCTGGCGACGACTTCTCTCGTGCGTTTTTAGGTCGAGGCCGATAAATAGTCGAAGGGGGCGTCGGAGCCGGCCAAGGGGGCACACCACGGGGGCGCGGGCCCCTGGCCGCGCCGCCCTATGGTGTGGGGCCCTCGGGCCTCCACCTCTCTTGCCCGCCGCTCAATCAGTGTGCAGGAAAATAAGGCCTTCTAAATTAGGATTTTCCCGAAAGTTGGATTTGCACAAAAACGAGACACCGAGCAATTAGCTGAAAGCACGTTAGTCGTGTTAGTTGCATCCAAAATACACAAATTAGAGGCAAAACAAAGCAAAAGTGTTGGGGAAAGTAGATACGTTTTGGACGTATCAACTCCCCCAAGCTTAGCTTATTGCTTGTCCTCAAGCAATTCAGTTAACAACTGAGCGATAAAAGAACTTTCACGAACACATTTGCTCATATGATGTATATATTCTCATGCTATGGCTAATACTTAGCCAGTTCATAATAAGATGCATGCAAATAAGATCATCTAACAGCTATGTCTATCATGAAGAGGTACCAACAATTAATAATAAGAATCATGAATCATGTATATAAGCAGGATTGCAATGTTCATAAAAGAGTATGATAGAGTGGTATCTCGCTTGCCTGTATTTGATTGGCAAAACATAAATGCCCAGCACCTCTGGAGTTCATAGAAAGACTAGAAGTAGTGATTGTCAAAGATAAAAGCATCAAAGTTATACCACAATCAATCATATTTTGAGACAAGCATATTATACTAAGAATGACAGTTGTGCTCTCAAGAAAGTGCTCAAAGAAATAATGGAGACACAACATAAAAGTAAAAGATTGACCCTTCGAGGGAAGCAGGGATTAACATGCGCTAGAGCTTTTCATTTGTAAAATAGGAGTAAAATTATTTTGAGAGGTGTTTGTTGTTGTCAACGAATGGTAATGGGTACACCAACTACCTTGCTAACCGGACTTTCAAGAGCGGCTCCCATGAATTATTTGCATTTTTATGTGGCACTCCTTCCAACCTTGCTTTCACAAACCATGGCTAACCGAAATTCTCGGGTGCCTGCCAACAATCTCATACCATGAAGGAGTGCCTTTTATTTTAGTTTTATTATGATGATGACACTCCTGACCTTTGCTTACACAAGCCATGGCCTTCGGGTGCCTTCGGGTGTCGTCCATCAATCACAAACCATGGAGGAGTGTCTTTTTAAGTTAATTAATTTGGGGCTGGGAACCCCATTGCAGCTCTTTTTGCAAAATTATTGGATAGCGGATGTGCCACTAGTCCATATGAGTAGTCAAAAGTACATGCCAAGGTTGAAAGCTAAACACCACATACTTCCTCATGAGCTTTGAAACATTAACACAAATTGAGAAGCATTTTGAAAGGTTTAAAGGAAGCGCATGAGAATTTACTTGGAATGGTTTGAAATGCCATGCATAGGTATTTATGGTGGACACTCCTGGAATAACTTGGTTTTCATGTGTTTGGAAGCACGAGCAGCATTCATACGATGCAAGTGAAGGCTAGCAATGGGCGAGACGACAATCAAAGAGAGCGATAAGCTTGTCATAATCATGCTTGCGACAAAATAAATTAACGAGGCATAAAAGTGATACAAGAACTACGAAGCAATGTAAATCATTGAGGCTTAATTGACTTTTGTTCAATCATATGCATGCGTGTGAGCATGTGCCAAATCGATATAAATGAATTATTCGGAGGAGGATACCACAATGTCATATCTATGTATGAATAAAGCAATGCAAGCGAATATTTATGACATGCTACTCATATTAACAAATTGGAGCTAATCATGAGAGATCATGAACTACTAAACTTTCTTAAATGACATATACCTCATATGAACCAACTAAGCATGCTCACATGGATGAGTATATGTACAAAAATGAAAACAAATAGAGTTCATACCAGCCTCTCACCACAATCGGATTATCGTAGATCGTCATTATTGCATTTCACTTGTGTAGCTTGGATAATATGAAATGGAAACCCTCCACCCACCGAAGACCATTGAACTCATAAAGAACTTTACAAACGAAGAAGAACTGACAATATTTTTGGTGTTTTGGAATTTGAGAACAAGAACAAAAAGGAAACAAGTAAACAAAACAAAATCTTTTGGGTTTTCTTATAGCAAACTAGCAATAACAAATAAAGCGAAACAAATGCAACAAAACGAGATAAACAAATGGCAAAGAGAAACAGAAATATTTTTGGTCTTTTTGTGTTTTAGAAAAGAAACAAAAGCAAAAACAAGAGAATGAAAACTAAAGAAACACATAAAAGCAGGATGACAGAAATCTGCCAAAACCTGACAGCAGTACAGAAATCGATTTTTACAAAAATCTTACGTTGCTCAGTTCAAAAAGTGTTCAACTAATGAAAGTTAGATAACAACCTAGAGTCAAAATTTGCAGCTCAAAATGACGCTCTTCTGGCTGTGCGCACGATTTTTTTTAGTAACAGTTCAGAATCTGTTTTCAGGCAGCACTTCCCCAAATATCATCTTCCTCTCATTAGAAAACCACTCAAACGAACAAAGCAAGTATGTGCAAGTATCCAGCAACCATAATATGCAAAGAATGAGTGATCCCGCGGTATACCTCCCCCAAGCTTAGGCTTTTGGCCTAAGTGGAGTTCATTCCCAACGAGGGTCGGAGTTCCACGCCGGTGGGTCATACATGGAGTGGTAATAAGGCCCATGCCGAAGAATATCGTGGAGGCTCCACATGACCATGATGTTGATATGAGGAGCTGGTTGCATCGGATGAAGAGTCGGTGCTCCTCGGCCTCCTCCACACCTTCCCTTGTACGACGGTTTCTCTTTCTATGTATGCGTTTGGCTCATTTTCTGTGACCAACCGTTCCTGGCATCAAGGTTTAAACAAAGCAGGTGCAAGCAATCGTACTAGTTTTTCAATTTTCCTAGTTCTTCAATTTTTCTTATACAAAGTTATCCTATAACGCGGGTTGTTCAAATTAGATGTATCCGAAATAAACTCATGTTTAATCATGGAAACAACATCAAGCTTC
>JAUUTY010000343.1:0-43440 GCA_030979885.1 Lolium multiflorum
GAGACTTTCCAGGGCGCCCCTGGCGTATCTTGGAGCTGCGGACCTCTTGTGGCGCCTGTTGATGAGGTATGTGCCAGGCCAGCGGTTGCTCCCCGCGACGGCTTTACCAGGCATGCCCGCTGTCTCGTGGGTCGCAAAGGACTTGGTCGTCTTCCACGTGATTTCTCCGCGCCATCTTCCGAAAGCCCGGATAGCTCCACCTGCTTTCACTCGCTTCTGAGAGCTGAGAGGCCGCCCATGAGCTCTTCGCGTCTGACTGATCGATCTGGCTGCTAGACAGCGCCTCTCGAGGGCTTGTTCCTTCACGTGCTCCCGATTTTTCTCTAGTAGAGCGATAAGCATTGAGGGTTCCAACCGAGGTTCCCGCGGGGAGCGGTGTGTTGTTGAGTACCGCTGTCTCCGGTGCTGCCCACCCTCGTCGTCCGCGATGTGTCGCCGTCGGTTGTCGGCGCTGTTTCAAACTCGCCCGTTCATCGGAACTGAGGAGTATAGTTCCTTCCCTTCAGGCTCTTGTGCTTCTCGTTATTGGCGACATAAACCTGGTGGCGTGCCGTTTCTGTGGTTCCTGGACGATGCTCGTCGATATTGTCCTCCTGGCGAATACCGGCATTGCAGAACGCGTGTCGCCGATCCCAGCCCGTGCCCTGTGCTCAGTCATGTGAGTAATGGTTAACCAAGATGTGGGATCGTCGAATCCTACCGACATGGAAGACACGGAACGAGGAGTCGAGGGCGTGGGCGAACTCGTCGGGCTTGTTCGACCAGCCGAAAGGTCGAGTGATGATGACGCGCTTGGACTCGTTGATCCAATAAGGATTCCAATCAAGGATTCCTTCCGCGTTGACGTTGTAGTGGACGCTGTCGAAGGTCATCTCCATGTTTCCTTGTAGATCTGAGAAGTTTGAGCGGGAGGAATCGCTGTGCGGGGTGAACTCATAGGAGCCGAACCGAATTGGGCTTCCCAGATTTGGCGATGACGGTGTCGATGAAGTTGCTGATGAGGTTACGGTGAAGTCACGGTCATGATTTGATCTCGCCGATGATCCTGATCTTGTGCCGATGTGCTTCTGCGTACGGCGCCAATTGTCGAGGGTGCCCCTCAATGTCCTCCGATAGGGGCTTAGGGTTGATGGAATCCCTGCATGTTTCACACGAGACATCGGTCTGGCGTACAAGCGGGGAGAGTTGCGATTTACCTGTGTCTGGGCCCCTCGATGAGGTAAAACCCCTACGTCCTGCCTGTCTGTTCTTGATTATGATGATAATGGGTTACAATGGGGTGCCAAATAGTTCGGCTGAGATCTCGTCGAGATGGCTAATCGCTAAGGTGACCTAGCTTTAAGCTTCTGTTGGCTAAGATCGCTAATATTGGTTGTGTCCCTCGACAGCCCCTCTCCTGGCCTTTATATATGAGGCCAGGTCTCAAGAGGTCAAATCGAGTACGACTAGGTTTACAGTAGATCTATCTCTAAACTTTCCTTGTTCGGCTCCTTCAGTGTCTTGTACTTCAAGGAATCTTCCGTTGCATCGTCCTAGTGGCCCATCTTGCCATCGAGTGCCTTCATGGACCTCCAGCTAGACCGTGTAGGGTAGGGCAACATCGATGTTACCCGAAGGGTAATGCCCACGTCACCAGTTTAACAAGAGGCTTACTAGGGACTATTTTATGTTTACAAAACACACAAGTATTAATGTTTTTGGTTAACACAATTATAGCATGAGGTGCAAACATTTATCATAAACACAAAGATATAATAATAACCATTTTATTATTGCCTCTTGGGCATATCTCCAACACTTCTCCCTCTTGAGTTCATCTTCTTCCTTTGGCCAAGATCTAGAACGAGACCATTGTAGTTCCCTGTTGAGCTCGTATAGTACAGACATGTAGGAGTAGGGGTGTTACCTCCTCACGAGGGCCCTAAACCTGGGTAGATCGTGTGTGTTTGTGTTTGTTTCATCTTCATACCCCTCCTCCGGATCCCACGGTGTGCATTTGGCCCAACATAACCCTACCCATGGCATCTGTCCGTTCACCACGACGACATTCACACACATGTAGCAACGAACATATTAAATCTAATTAAACTTAGTAACCATGCTAGTGGTACATTCGCGACTCCCTGAGAACGTTTCATTTCACCCCATTGAGTTTCAAGTACATTTTAACATAAACATTGTCTCGTTTCTCTTTACGGTCTTATTTAATATTAAGTTGTTACCCATTTAAAAATACATTCAGTCACCTTGCCTAGAGTTAAGAATAGCTCTTAAATACATTTACAACGAAGATAGCACGAAGCAATACAACCATTATCAATCAGCTCCAGCGTAAATTCGACACTCTTACTTATGAAGACTACCTACATGTGATATGTGTTCTTGCATACATTAGCATGCTACTGTTAGTGTAATATGCATGTTGTATTACCAGGGGGCCAAAGGCCACAATATATAGTACATGTACATGTGCAAATATGCAGGAAGCCCCCTAACATATGGGGAAACTACAATATACAGATATATACATCTAACACTTCCTCAAACTCATGGTGGATCCACAACACTGAGTTTGGAGAGTAAGAAATCATGCTGCGCTCGAGTCTGTGCCTTCGTAAAAAAATCCGCCAACTGCAAATCTGAAGGCACATAATGAACCGCAACAACCTCATCCTGCACCTGAGCACGTGTATAAAAAGCATCAACACCAATATGCTTGGTCAGCTCATGCTTGACCGGATCACGTGCAATACCGATAGCACCTGTACTGTCAGACGGAGTGGGTGTCGTAACAGAGACCCCAAAATCTGCAAGCAACCACCGTAACCAGGTCACCTTAGCAATCAACAAATCCATAGCCCGCAACTCAGCCTGAACACTCGAACGGGAAACCGCTACCTGTTTCTTCGTCTTCCAAGGGCAGCAGAAGGCTGAATCTTAATGAGGTAAGTCGACGTAGCGACAGCCTCAGCCCAGAAATGCGGCGGAAGAGAGGAAGCAATCATCATAGCACGAGTAGTCTCAAGAATATGATGATGATTACGCCGGCGACACCATTTTGACATGGGCGCTGGACACGAGAACTGAGCACAGGCTCGCTCGCCAAGAACACCACTTGTGTGCTGGGAGATATACTCTCCCGCAGAATCAGCACGAAACACACGAATAGGCGTGGAATACTGAGTACGAACCATGGCCGCAAAGCGCTGATAGATAGAGAGCACCTCACTGCGAGAGCGCATAAAAAACAACCAGGTGTACCATGAAAAATCATCAATGAACAAAATATAGTATCGATGACCCCCTTTCAAAGGAAAGGGAGCCGGACCCCAAACATCCGAATGAACTAAATCAAAAGGTCACTGAGATACAGACGCACTAGTAGGATAGGGAAGCTGAATCTGTTTGCCTAACCTACAACCCTGACACGAATGCAAAGACACGTCTCCTGAGACAGACCCCAGAAGACCACTACGAACTAATGACGATAAATGGGAGCCACAGAGGTGACCCAGCCGATGATTCCACTACTGAAAAGATCCAGTGATAGAAGCAAGAATCACAGGAGAACCGGCAGATGAAGTGTCAGCAGGAGGAAACCTCGCGCTCTAACTCCTGCAGCCTCGGGGACCGAAGGCTGCGAGGGCTACCAACCAGCAGGCCTATGTACGGCGGTCCCGAACAGCACAACAATCAGCAAAGAAGAATGATGCGACAAACTGGGACCGCAAGAACTCGACTCAGCGTAAAACAAAGTTCATCTAAGATTAGGAACATGAGAAACGTCGTAAATTTCTATAGAACAGGAAGCAGAGAGGGTGCTCACTGGAAACACTGTGAAGAGAGGCATTCATCGGTCAGTGATAACAATTTCCAATGTGAGAAACAAGAGAGCCGGAAGAGCGAAATAGAAGACAAAAGTCATATGAAAAGAAGCTCCGGTATCCGGATACCACGGGGATGACATACCCGACTGTAGAAGGTGGTGGTCACAAGTTGCAAGAGACATGCACAGAACTGTAAGAAAGATCATTGAGGAAGAGTTTATAGCAGCGAAAGGTGCTACTAAGCACTAATGACAATGTCCTCGATCGTATAGCTAACAGCAGAAGATCTCGAAGAACCAAACCGCCGGACGCAGTATAGTAAGTCACACGTGAGCCGGGATCCTCTCGCCAAGAGCTAGGAGATAGTTATGGGTCAACACTCCGCCGCGCAGGGTGCAGTGGAGGTGTCGTCATACCACGAGGTCAGTCGATGCAGAAGTTGACACGTCCGTTGGGAACCCCAAGAGGAAGGTGTGATGCGCACAACGGCAAGTTTCTCTCAAGTAAGAAAACCAAGGTTTAATCGAACCAAGAGGGAGTCAAGAAGCACGTTGGAAGGTTGATGGCGGCGGATGTAGTGCGGCGCAACACTGGGGATTCCGGCGCCAACGTGGAACTCCGCACAACACACCAAAGTACTTTGCCCCAACGAAACAAAGGAGGTTGTCAATCCCACCGCCTTGTCTGGAACAAAGGATTAACCGAATTGTGTGGAAGATGATTGTTTGCAGAGAAAACAGAAACGAGTATTGCAGCAGATTTAGCTTCAGTATTAAAAGAATGGACCTGGGTCCACAGCTCACTAGAGGTGTCTCTCCCATAAGATAATAAAAGTATGTTGGGTGAACAAATTACAACAGGCAATTGACAATAGAGAGGGCATAACAATGCACATACATGACATGATAAGTATAGTGAGATTTAATTAGCATTACGACAAAGTACATAGACCGCCATCCAACGCATCTATGCCTAAAAAGTCCACCTTCAAAGTTATCATCCTAATCCTACCAAGATAAGTTGCAAAGCAACAGATAATTGCATTGAGAGTATGGTGCGAATGTAATCAACAACTACATCCCTTGACATAGCGCCAATGTTTTATCCCTAGTGGCAACAAAGACAACACAACCCAGAACTTTCTCACACGTCCTGGTGTCAATGCAGCATGAACCCACTATCGAGCATAACACTTTCTGAGTTAAAAGCAAAACTTGGGCGTAGCTCTACTAGTAACTAGAGATATGCAAGATCATAAACAACACATATGTAATAACTTGATAATTAACATAACATGGTATTCTCATCCATCGGATCCCTACAAACACAACATAGAGTATTACGTATAGATGATCTTGATCATGTTAGCAAGCTCACAGATACAACAATGAAGCACAATGAGGAGAAGACAACCATCTAGCTACCGTATGGACCCATAGTCCAGGGGCGAACTACTCACTCATCACTCCCAAGGCGCCATGGATGTGTAGAGTCCTCCGGGAGATGAATCCCCTCCGGCAGGGTGCCGGGAGGGGATCTCCAGAATCCCCCGAGATGGGACAGGCGGCGCTGCCTCAGTGAAGGCTTCCAAGATCGCTTTTCGCATCGCTCGCGACGAGGCTTTAAGTAGGCTAAGGGCAGAGTCGGGGGCCATACGAGGGGCCACATGGCGGCGCGGCCCCCCCTTGGTCGCGCTGTCATGTGGTTTGGCCACCTCGTGGCCCCACTTCGTATGCTCTTCGGTCTTCTCGAAGCTTCGTGGAGAACAGGGCCCCCTCGGTCTTTGTTTCGTCCAATTCCGAGAATATTCTGCTACTAGGATTTCTGAAAACCAAAACAGCAGAAAAAAACAGGATCGGGCACTTCGGCATCTTGTTAATAGGTTAGCACCGGAAAATGCACGAATACATATAAAGTGTATAAAACATGTAGGTATCATCAATAATATGGTATAGAACATAAGAAATTATCGATACGTCGGAGACGTATCAAGCATCCGCTTAGTTCTGCTCGTCCCGAGCATGTAAAACGATAACAAAGATAATTTCTGAAGTGATATGCCATCATAACCTTGATCATACTATTTGTAAACATATGTAGTGAATGCAGCGATCAAAACAATGGTAATGACATGAGTAAAATAAAGAATCATATAGCAAAGACTTTCATGAATAGTACTTCAAGACAAGTATTAATAAGCCTTGCATAAGAGTTAACTCATAAAGCAATAAATCAAAGTAAAGGCATTGAAGCAACACAAGGAAGATTAAGTTTCAGCGGTTGCTTTCAACTTGTAACATGTATACTATGGATAATTGTCAACGTAGAGTAATATAACAAGTACAATATGCAAAGTATGTAGGAATCAATGCACAGTTCACAATGTTTGCTTCTTGAGGTGGAGAGAGATAGGTGAACCGACTCAACATAAAAGTAAAGAGAATGGTCCTTCAAAGAGGAAAGCATCGATTGCTATATTTGTGTTAGAGCTTATTTTGAAAACATGAATTTTTTTTTTGTCAACGGTAGTAATAAAGCATATGAGTTATGAAAGCATCTTACAAGTTGCAAGCCTATGCATAGTATACTAATAGTGCCCGCACCTTGTCCTAATTAGCTTGGACTACCTGACCTTTGCAATGCACATGTTTTAATCAAGTGTCACAAGGGGGTACCTCCATGCCGCCTCGACAATTGTCTAAGGAGAAAGCTCGCATTTTGGATTTCTCGCTTTTGATTATTCTCAACTTAGACGTCCATACCGGGACAACAGACAACATATAATGGACTCCTCTTTAATGCATAAGCATGTGGCAACAATTATTATTCTCATATGAGATTGGATATATGTCCAAAACTGAAACTTCCACCATGAATCATGGCTTTAGTTAGCGGCCCAAAGTTCTTCTCTAACAATATGCATGCTCCAACCATGAAGGTGGTAGATCTCTTTCTCAGACAAGACGGACATGCATAGCAACTCACATGATATTCAACAAAGAATAGTTGATGGCGTCCCTAAACATGGTTATCGCACAACAAGCAACTTAATAAGAGATAAAGTGCATAAGTACATATTCAATACCACAATAGTTTTTAAGCTATTTGTCCCATGAGCTATATATTGCAAAGGTGAATGATGGAGTTTTAAAGGTAGCACTCAAGCAATTTACTTTGGAATGGCTGGAAAATACCATGTAGTAGGTAGGTATGGTGGACACAAATGGATAGTGGTTGGCTCAAGGATTTTGGATGCAATGAAGGCGTATTCCCTCTCGATACAAGGTTTAGGATAGCAAGGTTATTTGAAACAAACACAAGGATGAACGGTACAGCAAAACTCACATAAAAGACATATTGTAAAATTATAAGACTCCATACCGTCTTCCTTGTTGTTCAAAACTCAATACTAGATGTTATCTAGACTCTAGAGAACCAAATATGCAAACCAAATTAGCAAGCTCTAAGTGTTTTCTTCATTAATGGGTGCAAAGTATATGATGCAAGAGCTTAAACATGAGCACAACAATTGCCAAGTATAAAATTATCCAAGACATTTTTAGAATTACTACATGTAGCATTTTCCAATTCCAACCATATATAACAATTTAACGAAGAAGAAACTTCGCCATGAATACTATGAGTAGAGCCTAAGGACATACTTGTCCATATGCTACAGCGGAGCGTGTCTCTCTCCCACAAAGTGAATGATAGGATCCATTTTATTCAAACAAAACAAAAAAAAACAAAACAAACCGACGCTCCAAGCAAAGTACATAAGATGTGACGGAATAAAAATATGGTTGGGGAGGAACCCGATAATGTTGTTTGAGAAGAAGGGGATGCCTTGGCATCCCAAGCTTAGACGCTGAGTCTTCTAGAATATGCAGGGGAACCACCGGGGCATCTCCAAGCTTGGAGCTTTCACTCTCCTTGATCATGCTTGCATCTTACCTCTCTTGATCCTTGAAAACTTCTCCACACCAAACTCGAAACAACTCATAAGAGGGTTAGTATAATAAAAATTCACATGTTCAGAGGTGAAACAATCATTCTTAACACTTCTGGACATTGACAAAGCTACTGGACATTAATGGATCAAAGAATTCATCCAACATAGCAAAGAGGCAATGCAAAATAAAAGGCAGAATCTGTCAAAACAGAACAGTCCGTAAAGATGGTTTTATTAGGCCACCAGACTTGCTCAAATGAAATGCTCAAATTTAATGAAAATTGCGTACATATCTGAGGATCATGCACTTTAAATTGGCTTAATTTTCTGAGCTACCTACAGGAAGTAGCCAGATTCGTGACAGCAAAGAAATCTGGAACTAGCAGTAATCCAAATCTAGTACTTACTTTACTATCAAAGACTTTACTTGGCACAACAAAACTCAAAACTAAGATAAGGAGAGGTTGCTACAGTAGTAAACAACTTCCATTACACAAATATAAAACAAAAATACTGGAGTAAAAACATGGGTTGTCTCCCATAAGCGCTTTTCTTTAACGCCTTTCAGCTAGCGCAGAAAGTGTAATCAAGTAACATCGAGAGACAAGCATCAACATCATAATTTGTTCTAATAATAGAATCATAAGGTAACTTCATTCTCTTTCTAGGGAAGTGTTCCATACCTTTCTTGAGAGGAAATTGATATTTAATATTACCTTCCTTCATATCAATAGTAGCACCAGCAGTTCAAGAAAAGGTCTTCCCAATATAATGGGGCAAGATGCATTGCATTCAATATCCAAGACAACAAAATCAACTGGGACAAGGTTATTGTTAACCATAATATGAACATTATCAACCTTCCCCAAAGGTTTCTTTTTAGCATTATCTGAGATTAACATCCAAATAACAATTTTTCAATGGTGGCAAGTCAAGCATATCATAGACTTTCTTAGGCATAACAGAAATACTTGCACCAAGATCACATAAAGCATTACAATCAAAATCTTGACTCTCATTTTAATGATGGGCTCCCAACCATCCTCTAGCTTTCTAGGAATAGAAGTTTCAAGTTTTAGTTTCTCTTCTCTAGCTTTTATGAGAGCATTTGTAATATGTTTTGTGAAAGCCAAGTTTATAGCACTAGCATTGGGACTCTTAGCAAGTTTTTGCAAGAACTTTATAACTTCAGAGATGGCAATCATCAAAATCTAAATCATTACAATCTAAAGCAATGGGATTATCATCCCCAAGGTTGGAAAAAATTTCAGCAGTTTTATCACAAGTAGTTTCAGCAGTTTTTAGCAATTAGGTAATTTTGCGCGCTTTGCACTAGGAGTAGAAGCATTGCCAACACCAATTATTTTACCATTAGTAGGAGGTGCAGCAACATGTGAATCATTAGCATTGCTAGTGGTGGTAATAGTCCAAACTTTAGCTACATTTTCCTTTTTAGCTAGTTTTTCATTTTCTTTTCTATCCCACCTAGCACGCAGTTCAGCCATTAATCTTATATTCTCATTAATTCTAACTTGGATGTCATTTGCTGTAGTAACAATTTTATTTTCAATATCCCTATTAGGCATAACTTTCGATTTCAAACTATCAATCTTCTAGAAACAAGAATATCAATTTTATTGAGCTTTTCCTCACATTTGTTAAAAACAGTTTGTGTACTAATAAATTCTTTAAGCATGGCCTCAAGTCCAGGGGGTGTATTCCTATTATTGTTGTAAGAATTCCCATAAGAATTAGCATAAACCGTTACCATTATTATAAGGATATGGCCTATAGTTATTACTAGAATTGTCTTATAAGCATTGTTGTTGAAATTATTATTCTTAATGAAGTTTACATCAACATGTTCTTGGCAACCAATGAAGCTAATGGAACATTATTAGGATCAACATTAGTCCTATCATTCGCAAGCATAGACATAATAGCATCAACCTTATCATTCAAGGAAGAGGATTCTTCAACAGAATTTACCTTCTTACCTTGTGGAGCTCTTTCCGTGTGCCATTCAGAGTAATTAACTATCATATTATCAAGAAGCTTTGTTGCTTCACCAAGAGTGATGGACATAAAGGTACCTCCAGCAGCTGAATCCAATAAATTCATGAAGAAAAATTTAGTCCTGCATAGAAGGTTTGGATGATCATCCAAGTAGTCAGTCCATGGGTTGGGCAATTTTTAACCAGAGATTTCATTATTTCCCAAGCTTGAGCAACATGTTAATTATCCAATTGTTTAAAATTCATTATGCTACTCCTCAAAGATATAATTTTAGCAGGGGGATAATATCTACCAATAAAAGCATCCTTGCATTTAGTCCAGGAATCAATACTATTCTTAGGCAGAGATAGCAACCAATCTTTAGCTCTTCCTCTTGATGAGAAAGGAAACAATTTTAATTTTATAATGTCACCATCTACATCTTTATACTTTTGCATTTCACATAGTTCAACAAAATTATTGAGATGGGCAGCAGCATCATCAGAACTAACACCGTAAAATTGCTCTCTCATGACAAGATTCAGTAAAGCAGGTTTTATTTCAAAGAATTCTGTTGTAGTAGCAGGTGGAGCAATAGGTGTGCATAGGAAATCATTATTATTTGTGCTAGTGAAGTCACACAACTTAGTATTTTCAGGGTCCATTTTAGCAGTAGTAAATAAAGCAAACTAGATAAAGTAAATGCAAGTAAACTAATTTTTTTGTGTTTTTGATATAGAGTGCAAGACAGTAAATAAAGTAAAACTAGCAACTAATTTTTTTATGTTTTTATATAAAGTGCAGCAAACAAAGTAGTAAATAAAATAAAGCAAGACAAAAACAAAGTAAAGAGGTTGAGAAGTGGAGACTCCCCTTACAGACTCTTGATCTCGTTAAATTTGCTTGATGCGTGTAGTTGACACGTCCGTTGGGAACCCCAAGAGGAAGGTGTGATGCGCACGGCAAGTTTCCCTCAGTAAGAAACCAAGGTTTAATCGAACCGTAGGAGTCAAGAAGCACGTTGAAGGTTGATGGCGGCGGGATGTAGTGCGGCGCAACACCAGAGATTGGCGCCAACGTGAATGCACAACTCAATACTTTCCGCAAGTGGTTGTAATTGCACCTGTGTAACTTCTTGTAGAAAAAGGATTAACTTATTGTGTGGAAGACACATGTAGTACAAGTATTGCAATGTTTATTGAATGGACGGGGCCACCCACAGTTCACTAGAGTGTTCTCCCATAAGATAAAAGCATGTTGGGTGAACAAATTACAGTCGGCAATTGAAAAATAGAGAGGGCATAACAATGCACATACATGACATGATAAGTATAGTGAGATTTAATTGGGCATTACGACAACGTACATAGACCGCCATCCAACCGCATCTATGCCTAAAAAGTCCACCTTATTATCGTCCGAACCCTTAATTATGTTGCAAGCAACAGACAATTGCATTAAGTATGGTGCGTAATGTAATCAACAACTACATCCTCGGACATAGCGCCAATGTTTTATCCCTAGTGGCAACAACACAGACAACCTTAGAACTTTCTGTCACTCCTAATGCGGGCATGAACCCACTATCGAGCATAAATACTCCTCTTGGTTCAAAACCTTGGCCTCTACTAGTAACGGAGAGCATGCAAGATCATAAACAACACATATGTAATAACTTGATAATTAACATAACATGGTATTCTCTATCCATCGGATCGACAAACACAACATAGAGTATTGATAGATGATCTTGATCATGTTAGGCAGCTCACAAGATCCAACAATGAAGCACAATGAGGAGAAGACGCTACCGCTATGGACCCATAGTCCAGGGGTGAACTACTCACTCATCACTCCGAGGCGACCATGGCGGTGGAGTCCTCAGGAGATGAATCCCCTCTCCGGAGGTGCTGAGGAGATCTCCGAATCCCCGAGATGGGATCGGCGCGGCGTCTCGATAGTTTTCCGTATCGTGGTTTTTCGCATCGGGGGTTTCGCGACGGAGGCTTTAAGTAGGCGGAAGGGCAGGTCGGGGGCTAACGAGGGCCCACACCACGTGCGGCGCGGCCCCCCTTGGCCGCGCGCCATGTGGTTTGGCCACCTCGTGCCCCACTATGCTCTTCGGTTTTCTCGAAGGTTCAGGCGAAATAGGCCCCGGGTCTTTGTTTCGTCCAATTCCGAGAATATTTCGTTACAGGATTTCTCGAAACCAAAACAGAAACAACAACCGGCACTTCGCATCTTGTTAATAGGGTTAGTTCGGAAAATGCAGAATATGACATAAAGTGTGCATAAAACATGTAGGTATCATCAATAATATGACATAGAACATAAGAAATTATCGATACGTCGGAGACGTATCAGCTGCTGAGGCTGACTCTGGCCCTGGACTGGAAGAGTAGAGAGTATCGACGGCGGAGACCTAACGAAGCCAGCGGCGTAGGAGTCTATGAGCAGACGACACATGAGGGCCACGAGCAAAGTACAGAGGAACCTCAAGAAGACCAGCACCACGAAGACGAGTCTCCTCAGCAGAAGCTCAGCAAGTACCTCAGAGAGCGGAACACGACCACGGGCAAGCTGGCACGGCGCGTTCAAACTCCTTACGGAGCCGCGACAAGAACTCAAAAACGCGCTCGAAACTCAGATCCGCACGCACAATCGGACACGGGGACAAGTGGCACACACGGCTATACGAAGAGAATCAGCGACGCCAAATAGCACACTGAGTGTAGAACTCATCAATAGTAGAATCACCTGTCGAAGGGCATGCCTCGCTGAACGGTGTAAGGAGCATCCCGACGGGATACCGCCGACGAAGAAGGCCCAAGCACGAGCGTGGGAAGACCCATGAACTCAGCAAGGAGGCGAGAATTCGGAGGTGAGAACAGAAAGATCACGAGCATCCTCATCTATCCACCGAGTGTGTCAGTCGATCCAGGGTGAATCGCAACGGCAGAGAGGGTCTGGACCTTCCGGTTATAATCAGCCGCAGCAGTATCATCAGACTCTTGGCTGCATCCTTATCCGCCCGAGTAGCATCGGGCAAGGCAACGGCGGTGGAACGGCACCGTAGAGCAACGGGGCGCGGCGGACATGAGACCTCGGAAAAGCACACCCCAAAGACGAAGACCGCGCATGTGGACGCGCATGAAGGCAGCGAAATCAGGATAATTCACGCCATCAAAGATCACGGGCAGCGAGGAATCGCAACATAGCCCGAAGAGGAAGACAATTTTTTTTGCTCGGACGAAACTGCTCAGATCGAGATCGAGATCAACTCGACGAGAAACCGACTGCAGAGCGGACAGGGCGGCCGGGGTAGGACGGGCGGCGCGGGTGGTAGATGGCGCACGGGTGTGGGGACGGCAAGGCGGCGGCGGCGGTTAGCGACAAACGGCGGCGGTCGGGCGGCGAGATGGCGTGAGAGGGCGTCCGGGCGGAGACGGCGGAGCGGAGGAGGGGCCGGCATGGTGGAGACGGCCGACGGCGTGGCGACGGCGGATACGGCAAGAAGAGGAGGGCGCGAGCCGCGGCGGCCTGACGCGGCGACGAGTTGCCGGGACGGCGACGACAGCGGGAGCTAACAGAGCTCTGATACCATGTTAGGTAATATGCTTGTTGTATTACCAGGGGGTCAAAGGCCACAATATATAGTATATGTACAGGTGCAAATATGCAAGAAGCCCCCTAACATATGGAAAAACTACAATATACAGATATATACAGCTAACAACTACATCTTGCAATTCACACCCTAAATGGAGGAGGCTTAAGGGACACAACAAAGGTAACAAAACCAATAATGCCTATACTATTGTTTTTGGATTGTTTGAAATGTGAGCAATTTTTTTATTTTTTAATCCATACAAATAGTAGATAAAAATATGATTAAAATAGTAGAGATTAAACTAGTCATGCAAACTACCGTATAGTATATTATACTACGTATTAGTTAACAATAAGATGGAACTACCTAGGCTCTCCCACAACGATTTAGGGCTCTAGACCGTTGGATCCAGCTCTTTAGCGCACCAGATTATCCTATATCGTTGAAACGTTACTGCAAACACTGTCAATTCATGTCAAACACCAGCCCAACATTACATGGGCCTCTACTCCCCAAACCGACCTAGCCGTTCTCTGGTTAACTGGGCTGATAGCTTCATCACCCGTTGGCAGGCCTTGCTTAATGCAGAGTGGAGGAGATGGGGCTGGGTCGATGCGGGCCTTGATTCTCGCATGCCAGTGCAGTCCTCCACACGACCGCAAAAAAAACCTGGTGTGGTGGGGGGCGAAGCGTCACTACGGCTGTTGAGTTATGCATTGTGGGCGATTGAAACTGGCACGGACTTGGGAGAGAACCGTTACTGCATCGCTGGCCTATTTCATGTGCACGAGGCGAAGAAGTTCGTTGTCGCCTCAATCTTCTCTGCCTCATCATCATTTTGCCTTCTCTCCTTGATTGCGATGGCGAGACGGCGGAGATGGTCGGTGCGCGGCGGCTCGATGAGAGCAGTCACGAAACATCTCATCTTTTGCAAAATAGGGTTAGGCTCTCCTGGTGGCGCGGGAGGTAGGTCAAAGGCATAAGCAGCCCAAGTTCAATCGTGGACGCGGTGAGGTTGCACTGCGCAGGCCATGACCTCCATCGTTTTAAGGAGTTATGTATCATGAATCTTCGATGGATTCAGTTTTAATGTTCGATCTCCCCATTTTAGTGATTCCGTTTTTTTGCCTAGGTAGCTGGCCACATGTGTTGGTGAGCATCTGAAATGTATGTTGGACTCAATCCACTTTTCCTCCCTTCCTATGGTTTGATCATGAGTATTTCATCTGGTTACAAGAATGTCAATGCTACCCATGTATTATTTGATAGATATAAGAAACAAATTAACATGGGCAAAATTACTTATATATCATATTTTCATAACGAGCACCATGTATGATATATTTTTTAGCAGAAATTCCAGAAAGTGATACTAAGAATGAGGAAATCACTCGTCAGCAAAGATTTCAGGGAGGTGAGGCTATCCTTGTGGGCGGCCCATTTTCTGCCAAGGTAACTGATATGACCTTGCCGTCAACAGAAGCATGCTGACTTGATGACCATCTTCTGCAAAGCGGGCCATGACGAGGAGGAGCAGGCGGCGCCGTCTACGCCATGGATCACAAATGAGGATAGTAAGGAAGCCGCTTGCTACTGGGGCTTGCCAAGGCAAGAGAATACGGGCGCTAGGTTGCCGGCCATGGCTGCTCTCCATTTTTTAATCTCTCTGTCCTGCGTCCTCCATGTTTTTACTAACTTATACTCCCTACACACATCCAAATGGTTCCTATCTGGTCCTCCCTGCACACACCTAAATGGTTCCTATCTGCCTAGCAAATTGTAAAAGTTTGTTCTTTGACAGGAGTACAACGGTCTAAATCACCCAGTTGTTATTGTGCATCTGATTATTCATCTGGTCTTCTCACCTACTAGAAGGAATATCTATGAGAACCTTTGATTCATATTCCACTGACGCAAATAGATTTTTTTTTGTACATATTGCTCGTTCCAGAAGTTTACTGGACAATTGAGCGATATCTTTTGTATGGTTATTGTCAATGATTCGACTATATATTTCTAAAATATTAGGCTCCTGGCATGTCTATCAAAATCGATGAATGATTATCTTCTTCAGTGAGAAACTGTACCAAATGAAAGAGGACTCTAAAAGAAACTGCACCAAGTTTCATTGTTATAATTACTATTACTAGGTGCACATGATTCCCATAAGCCATTATACACAACCGGTTAAACGATTTGTCACTTGGTTATTAGAAGGTTTATCCGAAATTTACATCTCAAGTTAAGTGTTGTGAAGGTACGGACACCTACTATACTATGTGCTATTACGCTTGAGTGAAGCATCTATCCCAACCCCATCCACCGTTTTTAGCTCATTTGTCCAATTATAACTTCGCAGTTGCTTATTTATCATTCTACCTAATTCCAGTTGACTGGAGAGTTCACTAAAATTTAAGTTCTCCACCTTTGCTACTATACTCATTGTGTGCATATGAAGTTGAGTTTAGGCATCAAGTTAACTCCAGGATATGTATTTGCTACTATACTCATTGTGTGCATATGAAGTTGAGTTTAGGCATCAAGTTAATTCCAGGATATGTATTTGGTTCACGCATAATTTCTATTATTTGATTACAAGGCAAGAGGCTTGCTATTTCATTGTTATAAAAGAATATAACTCGTCAGTTTACAAGAAAACCGACCGAAAACAGATTTGAGATGTGCTTACCGGGTGAACTCTTTCATGAGAATATATAAAAGAAGGGAAATTTTATTTATTCGGGAGTGGGCTATCATGAGAACTAGGTGATACCCCGCGCGTTGCTGCGAAAATTGGTAACGAATATATATTATGCTTGGAAAAACCCCATCAAAAATAATATTTAGAGTGAAGAGTATTACATATCACACACAATCAAAAACATAATCATAATAATTATTTGTAAGAATTTAGGCCAACAAACATACTCTTTTGCACGGAGAATTAATGAAGCACATAAGTTGACCCAAGAAGTATTTGATATGGTTAATAGTTATGAGAATGTGAAATCAAAGCTTACAATAATATTTCCACTTCTAATGCTTCCGACCAAGTGAGCTATTCGATTTTGTTGCATGTCGTAGTTTGTAAATGTAAAATGTAACCGCAATACCTGTATACATTGATTTAGATGCATCAGACGGTCCTCCCAAAAAAAAATGCATCGAACGTAATCAGTTTTAGCTATGGCTTCAGCTCTGCCCAATTCAAACACCCAGGACATGTAAACTTAAGCCTAAAGTGGAATTGACCAACTGAGTCGTGAAACCAGTGCAACTATGGATTGCATGCTTCTTTTTCTGCCAGAAATTGGACGCGCACATGGATAAAAGATATATCTGTCTATCAAGGCCACACAAAATAAATCTTCATATTTCCCCTGATTCACAACATGGAGCCGAATCTGGGACTTGCATACAAAAACCCTGAGCAGAAGATAACTGACAAGGAAATACCTGGACCTCACCAGGTTAGAGAATACAGCCATGAAAACCAGTCCTTGGCAAATTGGATGACCATTACATACAGGCTGTGCTAGCCACATAACTCTGATTGATACGACGCCAATATAACAAACAATCAGCCACCATATCTACTATTCAGGAATCAGGAGTATAACATCCACGTCGAATCCCGACTCAGGCAATAGGAAAGAAATCGAACCTGGATTCCAGAACAAATCACATGGCTGACAGAAAAAAAACCTAAATTAAACAGAATCGGGTAAGGAGATACATAGAGAGAGGAGGACCAAGGTTCGAGGAGAGGAATAGAGAGATATCGACAGGGAAGGGGAAGATATAGTGCCAGACATGCAGGAGAGAATGCGAGCAGTTGGGAGGCGAAGCAGCATGGACGGCGACCCTTGATGTGGAGGATGTCGAACAGTTAGGACATGTGGGAGAAGAAGTGTCTCGGACGGGCGACGCTTGGTCTGGCTGGAGGATGTCGTGGTTTATTACGAGACGATGAGAACAGAACTTAAGGAACGGGGGTGGCGTTTTGGCTCATAGGAGCAAATGCTCCTATTATACAAAATAATTAAAAAAACAATTTTAAAAATGTCAAAAAATTCTGACATAAATTTTTTGTTGTACATCGTGACATTCTATGTTAATGCACAAGTTTTCATGGAGGAACAACATTTTATGTGGCGTGTACAAAAAAGATAAAAAAATATCCTTTACGTAGTCGTGTTATAGCATCAAAATTTGTCTTTTTTACTGGAGCCACAAATTTTTATAGTTTTTTTTGAAAACTTGTGTACGAACATAAAATATGTAGATGTACATGAAATTTTTTAATTTAGAATTTTTTGACACTTCGAAATGTAGATTCACACAATGGGAGCAAATGCTCCTATGAGCCAAAGTGAATATCCCTTAAGGAACGCTCTTTTTTCTTTTTCTTTTTTTGCAAAGAAAAAACGGTGTTGGCCTGGCCTTGAAGTAAGGTAGCATTTGTGGGCTGGGCCCGTTGAAGGTTTCACCCAGCTGGTAGTAGAACCATATTGGCGAAGGCTTTGCTCAAAGGCGCGCTGGCCGTCGGTCGGCCGATCCGCGCGTGGAGATCGGTCGCACCAGCGCCGTTCGATCGTAATCCGGCGTTCAGAATTAGCAGCATTTCGATTTTTGCATTTTGCCTCCTGGTTTCTGGAAATCAACCCGCGGTCCTAAGCCTATCAGTTTAAACCGAACACGTGTTTCCCTTGCCCCCAAACTTTCAGATATTTACAACAAAACCCGCTGTTTAGTATAGCAACAAAAACCCGCCGCTTTGTGTACAAAAAATAAAAAGTATTACAACAAAATTTTCACAGTAAATCTTCACATATATGTACAACAAATTATCAATATATTTACAATAATAATTAACAACAAAAACAATATTTTTTATTTGGGTGTTTACAATAATAGTCAGTTTCCATGCAATAATATCTTTACAACAAATCGGAAACATACTTACAACAATAATTAATAACAAAAACCAACATTATTTTATTTGAATGTTTACAATAAAAGTCTGCTTTCATTCCAGAAATATCTTTAAAACAAACCAGTAAAATATTTACAACAATAATTAGCAACGCAGGCCACAAATAATTTGGGTGTTTACAACAAAAGTCGCAAACATCATCCACAAAAACCACAGACTATTTACAACTAAAAAATATATTTTTGCAAATAATTCAAAAGTTGTTAAAAAATAATTTACAACTAAACATTACAACATCTCTGACATGCTTTCTCTATAACTTTTATACGCATTTGTTACAAAACTAACGAACATATACAACATCTCTACGAAAAAAAGTTTCATGACTAAAACAATTACACCAAAAATCACAAATAATTACAACAAAAAAGTCATCCGTTTACAACGTATCAAGAAACACACATTTTCGTAACATATCACTTAGAAAAATCTTACAAATTATGTCGTGTGAGTTTACAACAATTTTTTTATCTAATTGTTACAAATCTGAAAACAACACGGTACATTTCTTAAAAAAAAAGCAACACTCCATTAGAAAAACCAGGCCCATATAGGGCCGCGCGGGAGCGGGGACGACGACATCGCTGCGATCGATCGGCGCCGGATGGATTTGCTCAAAACATGATGGGGACCAGAGTTAGGCAGGATTATGTGGGTAATAAGATGACGTGGATACTGTGCATGTGCAGCTTGCAAACATTAAATGAAAAAAATGGGGATCAACTTTATAGATATTATAGATAAGAGGCTTATGATTTTAATTTTAACAATCTGAACTCAAATATAATTTTATTTAAAGAAATGAAGAACTCTTAGTTTAGTAACTCAGTCTTGTTTCGTTAACACGGTGTCTAGCTTACATAGTCATGGCCACAATTGGTTGCTAAATGCTACGATAAATTCCGTAAAGAAGTTAATATATTTTTCATCTTGGTATCTTGTTATGTGGGAAATTGCTTATCTGATTTCTGTATCTATTTTTTTACTTGAGTAATTATAAGTTTGCATTGGTCCCATTTTTCAGAAAATATGTGGTCTTGAAGAAAGAAAAGACACTTCCTAATGGACTCAAGAATTTATTCCCTCTCGGCTTGATAAATTGAAATTGAGAATTAACCAATCATAAAATTGAGCAGTATATTTATTTGGAAATTTTGAACACCTAAATTTTATACCTTCATGTTAATGAAATTACAACCATTGTATCTAAAATAGAATGGGCGCAACAACGTTCGCTATCATGGTCTAGTAAACATTAAGTCTAAATAGATCGATAGGAGAAATATTCTAAGCAACAACAAGTCTAAACCGATTGCTAGAAAGGAGCTTTAAGCAAGATCTTGTAAACAAGAGGTAACATCACATATGGTCTAGAAGAAGAACCAACGTTGGTGCTTTCACACTTGAGAGCCATGCATCGAAGATCTTGTTGATGTTGGGAAAGAAGTCATCGTTGGAAAAGTAGTCGCCGCTTTCCTTGGGTGTCCGTGTTGAAGAAGATGGTAGTCGCGCTGTAACGCTTCCCAAAAACCTTATGGCCCTTCTCAGGGGCGGATCTAGGCCCCAAGCCACCAGGGCCCGGGGCGCAGCGACGACAAGCAGGCTTCATTGTAGCTCTATAGGACACTGTTTTGCTCTATAGCCACTGTAGCACTGAAGGTGGCCTGGGGCGCGCCTTGATCTAGGTCCGCCACTGACCCTTCTCCCATGCAAGACTCGAAAGGACAAGGTTTCAGAGGCCCACTGTCCATGTCGCAAGGTGGTGACATAGGTGTGGCATGTCGAGGCGGGCGACAACGGATGATAAGCGCGTGTAGAAGTTCTCTTCTCATGCTTGTATAACAAGTGGAAGAGCCTCACTTATAAGGAGGTCTAACTCCTTGTAAACTAGCAATGCGTGACTATACCTTGTCCATCTCTTGCTATGCATGAATGAGCCAAGTGGGCATTGGAATTTTCAGTCATTATGAATTAAGTTGAATATGCTAGGCGTATTTGATGCTTCAGGACAAAATACAACAGTATTTGGTTGGATCATGATTTTGCATTTGGACCTAAGGGCATACATAATGGTAGAGAACACACATCTTCTCTTACCAGACCAGGTTATTCAAAGAAGTTAATAATTATAAGCGGTACAATACATTATGTCTCTATATCACATATGGTCTAGAAGAAGAATCATAGTTGGTGTTGTCACCCTTGAGAGCCATATCATCGAAGATCTCGTTGATGCTAGGAAGAAGTTGTCGTTCGAAAAGTAGTCGCCGTTTTCCTTGGTCATCCATGTTGAAGAAGCCAGTAGTCACGCTGTAACGCTTCCCAAAACCTTATGGCCCTTCTCCCGTGCAAGACTCGAAAGGACAAGGTTTCAGAGGCCTACTGTCCTAACTTGCGGTGCACGCCGCAAGGTGACGGCATAGGTGTGGCGTGTCGAAGCGGGCAACAACGGAGTATAAGCGTGTGTATGAGTCCTATTCTCATGCTTATATAACAAGTGGAAGAGCCTCCCTTATAAGGAGGTCTAACTCCTTGCAATCTGGGGGTTTTCAAAAAAAAAAACTCCTTGTAATCTGGCAATGTGCGACTAAATATTTTAATGAGCCAAGTGGGTCTTTGGAATTTTCAGTAATTATGAATTAAGTTAAATAGGCTAAGCATATTTTATGCTTCAGGATAAAATCTAGCAGTATTTGGTTGGATCATGATTTTGCATTTGGACCTAAGGGCATGCACAATGGCAGATAACACACGTCTTCTCATAGGAGTCCAAGTTATTCAAAGGCGACAAAAATTATAAGCGGTACAATATATTATATCTCAATATCATATCTAACAATTAATGAGAATTAATTAAATTTTAGTACTCCTCCATCCTAAAATATATGGCACCTTTAAATTTCGCTGGTCAACGAGTCAGTAATTTGACTATAATGTGTACTTATAATATATTCATATATTTTGTAAATATATACTCCCCATCCGAAAAAGGATGTCGCAGATTTGCATAAATTTAGATGTATCTATACACTAAATTGCGCCATATGCATCAAAACTTAGAAAAGTCAGTGATATCCTTTTTGGGATGATGGGAGTATGAAATAAAAGAGATTTGCAAGACAAATGTAGAATAGCACAGATCGTGCGAAAAGAGCGGGGCTTATTTTCTGGAATGGTGGAAGTAGAAAATTATGTTGTTAAAAGTATAATGGAGAAAACAGACTTTCTTAATTTCTAATAAATCATATCACAAATTTCTCTTTTCTTCTCCCTGCCCCATCAATCAAACATGACCAACCCCACTATACATACCCTAAAAAACCACTAATGGAAGGAAATGCAAATTAGCAAGGAATTAATGAGTACTCAATTTTAGGGTGGTGGAAGTAGGAAATTATGTTGTTAAACACATGGTATAATGGAGAAAATAGACTTTCTTAGTTTCTAAGAAATCATGTCGCAAAATTCTCTTTTGTTGGTTATCATCTCTGCCCCATCAATCAAATAACCCACCCCTTTTTTTATAAAAAAAACGACTAATGGAAGGAAAATGCAAATAGCAAGTAATTAATGAGTACTCAATTTTGGCAAAGTGCCAGCTGCGCACGGCCATTAAAGCGCCATGTCACGGCCTGCCACAGCTCAGCTGCAATACCATCGATACCCTTCACCGCCGAAGAACGGTAAACACCTAAGACTACCACACGAGGGTATACACGTCATTTTGTGCAGGCTCTTAACGATCACAGTTCATCCGTTCAATAAAATATTCCACTTTTAAAACCATTTCCGTGCAACCTTTTTATGCCCGAGACAGTAGGAGGACAAGAGAGCGAGGGCGACCAATAAATTCCTATTTTTCCCACGCGATTTTTTTTCTGGGATTCCCCCGCCTCTTGTTCCAATCGATTGGTGGGCGTCGGCTTCCCCGATCGAATCCGTGGGAAGCCAGAAATTATTCTCTTCACGCTGCGTTTGTGATTTGAGTTCTTGATTTGTTCGCGAGGAGCCACCATGAGCGCCGGAAGTGCGAGTTTTCTCGAGATCCAGCCCTCCGAGCTGGCATTCCCCTGTAAGTCGTCTACAGATCTTGTCTCCGGTCGAATTGTTAGGATCGCGTCAGGGAATTAGTGCTGTGTCTGCTCCGTCCGATGGATCTTGGTCAAAGATGGGATCTTACGACGGAGGCGAGGCCATTGGTCCCTGCCGATTGGATTCGTGAGTCTGATCGGCTCGATTTGTGTAGAGCGCTTTAGATTTAAACTTAGATCATGGCCATAGTGTGTTTTCTGCATATCGGTCGCCTACTGCGTGACGTTCTGTTCTTTCTTCCTCATCTTTTTGCGGGGATTTCAGTTAGTTTTTGTCTTGTGTTTTTTTTTGATGCGCATGATATCTCAGGCTTCGAATGTGCACTGCACATTGTTTTTTTTTTTCAAAATGGGGAACATAGCCCCAGCCTCTGCATCCATCGATGCACATAGCCTTATTTATTGCATAGCTTCATAAGTTCAGAGTTTTTACATCTCATGGATCACAGAGTGTGTACATGAAAATCAACCAGCGCATTGTGTACAATCATCTTTATGGTAGTCTTTTGGCCTTCCAGGAGCTTGGAATCTCTCTAACAAATACGTGTACCTTAGCTACATCATCTGGTATTTGTGAGTTGCTTGAAATGAAATGTGCCTGCAATTTACATTTGTGTTTAGGATTCAATATTATGGTCATTGCATTGGATTGCGATGTGTTAGATTTCTTCTTCAGTAATCATCGTTTTGTTTTTTCTGTTTGCTTGCCTACCGCATCTTTGCATTGGATATCTAGAGGTTTGCACTGTCTTCCATGGTCAAAACGCTCCTGAACTTGTATTTATACATGCAGTTGAATTGATGAAGCAGAGCTCGTGCTCCATGCAACTCACCAATAAGACTGACCAGTATGTAGCATTCAAGGTAATCTGTCATATTTTTTCAATACTATATGCTTCATGCTTTTATTAGTGTTCATATTCATATATTTTGTTCTAATAGACAAGATCATCGTTCGCAGGTCAAAACAACCAACCCAAAGCAGTACTGTGTGCGCCCTAATATTGGTGTTGTACTACCTGGATCGACTTGTGATGTCACAGGTAGCTGCCTGTCTATTATATAGGGATAAATAGCTTAGTGCAAGAAAATGTCTGCTTAACTTGCTCAGATTTCTATTTAGAAGTACACTTAGCATTTTCTCTCTTGTTAGTGACAATGCAAGCACAGAGGGAGGCACCTGCTGATCTGCAGTGTAAGGATAAATTCCTAGTTCAAAGTGTTGCAGCTGAGAATGGTGCCGCAACTCAAGATATTACTGCACCAATGGTACCTACTCTGACACTACATTTGTTGTAATTTCTGTCAATTTGTTCCTTGGTACACACATCCTCATGTCATTCATTTATGTGGTTTCATGATGACAGTTCAATAAGGAGCCAGGGAAGGTTGTTGATGAATGCAAGCTGCGTGTAATATATGTTCCAACATCTACACCTGGCTCGATTTCTGAAGAATCCGAACAAGGAAGTTCTGCTCGTTCCTTTGAAAATGGGACCCCTAATTCCACAATGCCACAATCTGTAAGTCACTAAGTTAGCTCTTTTATTTTTTTTCTAGTTTTAATGAAATTTCCAAGGATTTTCGTACATGGTAAATTGAATCTATGTAATGTCCGATGTTTAGGTATTTAGATCTTCTGTTGATACAACAAAGGAGAAGTCCTCCGAGGTATCGTTTATCTAACCTTTATAAATACCTATCTATTTGATATCATCAGTGCCCTGAAGTAAAAAAGGCTGCAATTCGCAAGAACACCTTGGTTTGTTGCATACTTGGACCTTGCAGGAACTGACTAATTTCTATTTATGGGTCGTAGTTTTGATTGTTCAGAAATTTTGAGATAAATCATAGATAATGCCGATCTGGACACTCGGAATGGATCGCTGCAGACTAACTTGCAAACTGCAAGCGATTCTGAATCTTGCTTGCTAGGTAGCATGACCTGTCAATGATAAATATCTGTACCACCCTGCCCTGGTATCATCAGGTGGCCCTAACCACTGCGATCTTGTTGCGGTGATAAGACTGATGAGTGAGGTTCATTACCACCATTAGAACTTCATGATATAGGCGACACCTTCCTGAGATTTACTCTTAACTCTCAAATAATGCACTATTACTTGTATCTCTATCGAATTGGGATCTAAAAATAGCTTAGCAGTACTACTACTAAACCCCACAATACCTAGAAAAAAGAGGCATGCCAAGTAGAATATGAATTATGAAGTATTTTTTCTACTTTCATAAATTTGGTCCCTCTAGGATTCCTGATTTACTCCCACACAAGATGAATTTGCGATCTACACGAGTTACCCATTTCTTGGAAACTTTCCACTGCTTGGACTATATGGATTATTTGTAGCACATATGAAAACAAAATTGTATGGTCTTGATGGTATTGGCTACTGTATGTAGGTGTAAAAACTTCTTACAAAAGAGAACCAAATTACATGATCTCTTAGTTCTATCTTTTGATAAAATGTACTCCGGTCCGTAATTATTTGTTGTAGGCAACTTCCATGATCTCCAAGCTAACTGAGGAGAAGATGTCTGCTGTTCAGCAAAACCAGAAGTTGCGACAAGAGTTGGTAAGTGCTTTCGTAACTGTGATAATTCTAAATTAATGCTGAATTATAGAGTATTATCCTTTAAAAAGATCCATCATTTCTTTGTTTGTTTACCATTTCATCTCAATGGTGACTCAAGGGGTTGTTTATCTCAGTTATTTATGTAAAATTCAACAAATGATATAATTTTTTTTTCTTTTTTACCTTTTGCTCATCATGAATAGTGGAAATGTATAGAGCACGATCTTTTTCAATAAAATCATTGCGCAATAAATCAACAAAACCTTAGTCATTTCGCGTTCCCCTTCTAACTTACTACTGTACCGGAGTGGATATGATCTCCTCCAGACATACGCAATGCTTTAGCTAATACACGGAAATGCGGATAATCTACTGCATGTATTGGCTTCTTGCTTGCGGTTTAACAAAGAAAATTTGCTGATACCATCGGTTTTTTATACGAGCCAACTAAACGCTTATGTTTAGAGCATTATTCAAATTGTCTTTTTTTGCGCGGGCATTTAGATTGTCAATTGATGTAATTAAGATGCATGCTCTATTTCTCATAACCATTTACAGTAAGAGAGTGCTCATTGGTGTAGGAAAATCTTTTAAATGTGTTCTTTCAGAGAGAGCCAGTGATTGCTAATGTTGTGTTCTCTAGACTGAACCTTATGGTATTATGTCTAATCAATTTCTTTCTTCATGAAACCTGTCTAAAGTTAACAATATTTCACTCTGGGCTTCAAGTTCAGATGACCTATTAATGGGCAATGCAATTTAAAGTTGTAGTTCATTTTGGCGAAAGTAGATAATAAATCTGTGATGCGTATATCTGCTAAGTTCAATTATATAAAAAGTAGTCCCCACTGACAAATTCAAAGTTTTCATTTGCTGGACTTTTTTTCTTCTGTAAACATTATAATATCGTACTTACAGCGGACATGATGACGCATATGCTTTATAATTTGAGTACTTCTATATGGATTTCATGGATTCTGTGAACATGAACGCAGTTTATCAGTTCATATGATAAAATGTTTATGTTTTCTCCTTGATTCAGGACCTTCTACGCAAAGAGAGCAGCAAAAGCAACGGCGGTTTCTCGATCACCTTCTTGATCATCGTGGGTATTCTTGGCATCGTGGCTGGTTTCATCCTCAAGAAGACATAGAAGAGGTAGTCTCCAACAAAGTTTTACTCCCCAGGAAAGGATAGCAACATGTGGGGTAGCCCTATCCCTTGTGTTTTTCCTCCTAAAAGGAGCGCCTGTTCTAACTTGTAACATCAGCCCCACCTAGAAGCTTTGGTTTGTGTACATTACGTGGTGGTTTTCGTGATTTTATATCGAAGTAGACTTGTTTTAAATCTTAACAGTCGCAACCTATGTCACATTCACCATAACCTTTATTCATTCTGATCTCGTATTTTTGGTACCGTTTCCTTCTCCAGTTTCCTCGATTGTTGGTGAATTTCCGTCAGATGTTTCACTTTCAAGAAGGGATTTTCACTTCAATGCGATGCAAATATCTGATCATGTGAACTCGGCCATGTAGTATGCATTCAATAGACAAAGGGAAAGATACCTTTAAAGAAGTAGTAGCCAATAAATCCATCTGTCTGAATACAACATGTCTAATTACAGGCTGAATGCAACATGGTGTCGTGTTTCTGTTCCTACTGTTAGGCCTGTAGAAGCGATCTGATCTTCAGGTAGGCACGATAAACTGCTCCGGACGCCCAGGAGACTTCAGGAACAGCCATGCGGCTGCCGCGATCGCGCCGGCGAAGAACCCTAGCAGCAGGCAGCCGCACCTCGCCACGACGAGCCTGGTCAGAGAGCAGGGCATGGCTTCATCGGCCGCCGTAGTCTCCTCCGTCGAGTCCCAGTCGCCGGCGCTTTGGCACCGAGCCTTTCCCGACGCCGCATCGCTGCCGTTCTGCACTTCCGTGACTCCGGACTCGCCTCCGGCGTCCCATCCGCGGACTGTGTCACCGCCGCCACCCTCGCTGTCGCTCTGGTACATGTCGTCGCCCATGCCTGCCCTCGCCGTTCGTCTCGGTGTCGCACTGTTTGGTACGTCCAGGTTTTAGACTTCGGCGTACGATGGGTCTTGACGGTTGGCGAAGGGGTGTGCAACTGCCCATGCGGACGCGCCGCTTGTGTAGTTGTGTGCCGTCGGATCAAACCAGTTATTATCTGATAAATGCAGAGCGGTCCTTTGGATCAGCAACTAACACGTCACGATGTATGGAAGTTAGGATTGCAATGTTTTTTTAGAGGAAGTTGCGATTTCAATGTAAAAGCATCATTAGGAACTTTTTTTTGCGAAGTTTTTATTTTATTTTTTGAAAGGCAAAACCTTTTCTGCATCCGTAATTATCCGTAATTAAGAAGAGATTGTTCAGTTTTTAAGAGAAAACCGAGCGAAACCTACAACAATAGGGTCAAGCCCACACAAACAACACAACCAAACACACCCACAAGTCTAACAGAGACCAGAACAATATGGTTGGGCCCACTCTAGCCAACACAAGTGTTGTGGGTATACTTTATGGGTATGCCAACGACATGGTCTAGATCCGACAAACCCGGGTGGTCCACAAATGGTGGTGGTGGCTTATGGCTCACCGGACGGCCCAGTTACTGTTGATAGAAGATGGAGGAAGTTCAGCCCAGGAACAGGAGCCAGATCCATACCGACCTATGCCAGTAGTCGGATCCATGGAGGCCCATGAAGTATCCAGATCCATGACGGCAAGCTAGATCTAGGTGAATTCTTGACGTGCACGGCAATGTATATTCTGTAGTTAGACATCTTGTATTCCGGTTAGGACTCTCCGTAGAAACCATAGATCCGGGCGTTTTTATAAGCCGGATCCTGGGAACCCTAGAGACACAACCACAAATCATTGTAACAACGAGAAAGCGCTAGGATAACTCTGCATAAGCAGAGGGTCTGTCTCAACAGTGTTGAGAACTCAAGGAAGATTCCGCAGATCCGGGAAATTCAAAACCCACCCAATCCGCCCCTGAGTAGGAAACTACGGTGGAAGACCAATGCAGATCCGCCTGGGTTTCCCAGGTGTTAGAGAAGCAAAGGTGTCACTTTGTGCACTTCCTCGCGCACAAACCCGGATCCACCCCTCTAGAGGAAGGCGCTGGACCCATGCAAGCAAAGGATGCCGGTGACAACAATAACAATAGCTCCAAGCACCAGGAGGGTGCTAGAGACAATGACGAGTCAATTCTCGGCAGCCTCAGCCCGCTCTCCGATGATGTTTCAACTACAACTTCTTACGAAGCGTTTTGCAAAGCATTGGAGGATGCAGAAGATGCTGGCGGCGAGTCATCTCCGCCAAAGCAGGTCTTTGCGACCATAACCGAAGCGGAAGACGACGAGGATGATGAAACTTACAAGACCCCCGCCGGCACAGCCATCCCAGCCACAGCTCAGCCAGAGGCACCGCCACGGGCTCGTACTCGTGAAATGCCGGAGCCGTCGCAGGGCCCGAGCTTAAGGTTTTACGAAGGGATGCCTGCCGAGGAGCTCATGCAGATAGCCGGAGAAAACAGGGGAGCACGTTCAGCAACGAGAGGTTCTAACATCTTCCATCACACCAGATACGGCGGATCCGGTAGCTCTGGAAGCGGTGCGAGTAAAACTCCTAGAAGAAGCCAACGACATAGTCAAGATTTCAGCCTCAGTTCTTCAAGACAAGGTGGACACCAAAAGACTAGTCGAAAGGGCTAGGGAAAATTGGGATCAATCAAACAAAGCGCTAGTGGATGCCAGGAAGCGCACCGAGGAGTGGCAGGCTAAAGTCAATGAAACGATGGAAGAGGCGCAAAGGATGCGACGAGAAGCTATCCGCCCTCGCAACATCAACTTTGACAGCGCAGCTCGACCAAAACCTCTGGCAACTCCAAAGGATAACATGAAGTTGGCCGCAGAGCTCCTGGCCAAAAGCGATGAGGAGATCGATATCGAACACCTCCGCACACTCGTTGCTACAGCGATGCAGCAATAGAACAAGGCGGATACTTCGCGCAGGTTGGAATCCAACCCGAAAGCATGCGTATCCACATCACAGAAGAACGCCTCGGACATGGAGCGCCGCGATGACCAATTGCGCACCGGATCTATAAAGCGCAGAAGGAAGACCAAAGAACATCCAAATCCAATCCCCATACCTTCGGATACCCCTCCAGCAGGGAAGAACAAGGGAAATGATGCGATGTACTCTGGCAAGGACAAGTACCGGAACCCATCACCGCCCCAGAACCAGCATGCCCCTCCGCCTCCTCGCCGATGAAGTCCTGCTGGAAACGCTAGACCCTATGGATCTGGCGGAATCAATATCCGCGACAACATTGAGCCCCGGAGAAGCCGGAATGAGGAACACGCGCCTGAACCCCAGAGGAGCCGGAACGAGGGACGCGCACCTAAGCCAAAGCAATCCCGAAATGATGGAGGCAGCCGCCGTGATGGCGAAGGCAGCCACCACAGCCGGAGCCAGCATCGCTAGGAGGGACGCGGTGAGTCTGACGGTGGAAGCAAGAGGCCTCGTAGGCCCCCGCGTGGATCTCCGTCACCACCACCCAGTGCAGGAGGTGGAGGCGGAGGCCGGAGGTTGCACTCCCGCTCAGAATCCCCTGATCATAGGAGGAACTGATGTGACACGCGAGAACGTCTCAACGAATACAAGATTGGATACATTGGCCCGAAGTGCTTTGGCAAGAGGATCCGGGAGGAGCAAACACCAAAAGGCTTGAACCTCAAGCTACCCGGAAACTTGAAGCATTATGATGGCAGAGAGAGGCCCGATACCTGGATCGATGAATTCTTCAATGCAGTCAGCTTTGCCGAAGGGACCCCAAACATGGCCTGCCGCATGCTCCAGTTGTACCTTGTTGGTCAAGCCCGGACTTGGCTCAGCGATCTCCCGGAAAATTCCATCTTTTGCTGGTTCGGCCTGAAGATAGCCTTTGAGGGACACTTCAGGGGCACCTACAAGAGACCGTCCACGACCAATGATCTACAAGATTGTGTCCATAAAAAAACTGAAACCTCTCGAGAATATCTTACTCGGTGGTTAGAAACAAGAAATGAGTGCGAGAACGAAGATAATCGCACAACTATGCTAGCCTTCATTGGTGGCTTGCAGAGGGGAGTATTGCTCGGGCACAAGCTAAAGTGCCTATACAATGACCAAAAGTTGACCCTGGATAAGATGATTTCCATCGCCAACACTCACACTGCCGCCGCCGACGATGCATGCGGAGAACTTGCGGCCACATCCCTACCCCTGCACCTCCAGAAGAAGAACCACGACGACAATAATAATACGAAGAATCCATCTGAAGACCAGAAAAGTGGGGATCCAACATGGTCGCCATGACGTTTCAACGCGGTAGTCAAGGAGGCGGAAGAGGCCGCGGTCGTGGTGGCGGAGTTGGCAGGGGCCAGCAGCGCGCTGATGGTGCTCATCGTAATGCAGACTTCACACTATTGGGGAACCCCAAGAGGAAGGTATGAAGAGAACAACATCAAGTTTTCCCTCAGTAAGAAACCAAGGTTTAATCGACCAATAGGAGAAAGGCGCGACTTCTGAAGGTGTTGCTAGCTGACTAGTGATAGGGTGCACTACCGGCGTCAGCAACAACGTGGAACCTGCACACAACTGCTAGCGCGTAGAAGCTTCCTTGTGACGGTACATCACACGTCCGTTGGGAACCCCAAGAGGAAGGTATGATGAGCAAGTTTTCCCTCAGTCTGAAACCAAGGTTTATCGAACCAGAGGAGATGAAGGCCACGTGAAGGTTGTTGGTGGAGGAGAGTAGTGCGGCGCAACACCGATGATTCCGGCGCAACGTGCACAGCACAATCAAAATACTTTGCCCCAACTTAACGGTGAGGTTGTCAATCTCACCGGCTTGCTGAAAACAAAGGTTAAACGTATGGTGTGGAGAATGATGTTTGCTTGCGAAGAACAACAGAGAACAATGATTGCAGTAGGTGTATTTGGATGTAAAAGAATGGACAGGACCAGTTCACTAGTGGTGTCTCTCCAATAAGATAAATAGCATGCTGGGTGAACAAATTACAAGTGGGCAATTGACAAATAAAGATTCATATACATATCATGATGATCACCATGAGATTTAATCAGGCATTACGACAAAGAACATAGACCGCCATCCAGCATGCATCTAAAAAGTCCACCTTCAAGTTAGCATCCGCACCCCTTCCAAGTTAAGTTGCAAACAACAGACAATTGCATTAAGTATGGTGCGTAATGTAATCAACACAAATATCCTTAGAAAAAAGCATTGATGTTTTATCCCTAGTGAAACAGCACATCCACAACCTTAGAACTTTCTCTGTCCCGATTCAATGGAGGCATGAACCCACTATCGAGCATAAATACTCCCTCTTGGAGTTACAAGTATCAACTTGGCCAGAGCCTCTATTAGCAACGGAGAGCATGCAAGAACATAAACAACACATATATGATAGATCAATAATCAACTTGACCTAGTATTCCATATTCATCTGAACCAAACACATGTAGTATTACAAATAGATGATCCCATCATGATAGGCAGCTCACAAGATCTCAACATGATAGCACAAGAGGAGAAGACAACCATCTAGCTACGCTATGGACCCATAGTCAAAGGATGAACTAATCACGCATCGAGTCGGAGGCGGGCATGGTGATGTAGAGCCCTCCTGATGATTCCCTCTCGGCAGGTGCCAGAGGCGATTCTTGAATCCCCGAGGGGATTGCGGTGGCGGCATCTCAGAACTTTTTCCGTATCGTGGCTCTCGCACTAGGGTTTCGCGACGGAGAGATTATATAGGCGAAAGGCGAGTCGGAGGGCGCTCGAGGGCCCACCCCATAGGGGGCGCGCCGCCCTTGGCCGCGCCAGCCGGGGGTGGGCCCCTTGGCCCTCTCCATCTCTCCTTCTGCTCTGGAACCTTCCGCAGAAAATAAGACCGTGTGCTTTTGTTTCGTCCAATTCCGAGAATATTTCGTGTAGGATTTCGAAACCAAAAACAGCGAGCGCTTCGGCATCTTGTTAATAGGTTAGTGCCGGAAAATCTCAAAACATCATAAAGTGTGAACAAAACATGTAGGTATTGTCATAAAACTAGCATGGAACATAAGAAATGATTTGGAACGTATCAAGCATCCCCAAGCTAGTTCTGCTCGTCTGAACGATAAAAAATAATTTAAAGTGACATGCTACCAACATAATCTTGATCAACATTATTGTAAAGCATATGAGATGAATGGAGTGATCTGAACAAAAGATTGCTAACAAAGATAATGACTAACAAATGAATCATATAGCAAAACTTTCATGAATAGTACTTTCAAGACAAGTATCAATAAGAGTTGCATAAGAGCTAACTCATAAGCAATAAATTCATAGTAGAATGCATTGAAGCAACACAAAGGATGATTAAGTTTCGGTGCTTTCAACTTGTAACATGTATATCTCATGGATAATTGTCAACATAAAGTAATATAACAAGTGCAATAAACAACAAGAATCAATGCACACAGTTGACACAAGTGTTTGCTTCTAGATAGAAGAAGTAGGTAACTGACTCAACATAAAGTAAAAGAAAGGCCCTTCGCAGAGAAGCATGGATTACTATGTTTTGTGCTAGAGCTTTTATTTTGAAAACATAGAAACAATTTTGTCAACGGTAGTAATAATTCATATGTGTTATGCATAAAACTTTCTATAAGTTGCAAGCCTCATGCATCGAATACCAACAGTGTTCGCACTATTAAGGAATTGAAGCAACACAAAGGATGATTAAGTTTCAGCAATTGCTTTCAACTTGTAACACATATATCTCATGGATATTTGTCAACATAAAGTAATATAACAAGTGCAATAAGTAAACATGTAAGAATCAGTGCTACAGTTGACACAAGTGTTTGCTTCTAAGATAGAAAGAAGTAGGTAAATGACTCAACGTAAAGTAAAAGAATGGCCCTTCGCAGAGGGAAGCATGGATTACTATTTTTGTGCTAGAGCTTTTATTTTTAAAACATAGAAACAATTTTGTCAACGGTAATAATAATTCATATGTGTTATGCATAATACTTCCTACAAGTTGAGAGCCTCATGCATAGAATACCAATAGTGCCCGCACCTTGTCCTAATTAGCTTTGATTTACATGGATTATCATTGCATAACATATCTTTCAACCAAGTGTCACAAACCTCTGCTCTTGCTTGTACAAAGGTCCAAGGAGATCAATCGCATTTGATTTCTCGTTTTTAATAAATCTTCAACTTAGGACATCCATACCGGACAACATAGACAACAGATAATGGACTCCTCTTTAATGCATAAGCATTCAATATGTATAATATTCTCATAAGAGATTGAGGATGAATGTCCAAAGGAAAACTTCCACCATGATACATGGCTTTGGTTAGCGGCCCAATATTATTCTCTAACATATGCATACTCAAACCATTTGATCATGATAAATCACCCTTACTTCAGACAAGATGAACATGCATATCAACTCACATGATATCCAACAAAGGTAAAAAGTTGATAGCGTCCCGAAACATGGTTACCGCTCCAACAAGCAACTTATAAGAACTAAGACACACTACATATTCATCACTACAATAGTTTTTAAGCTATTTTCCCATGAGCTATATATTGCAAAGACAAAGGAATGAAATTTTAAAGGTAGCACTCAAGTAATTTACTTTGGAATGACAGAAAAATACCACATAGTAGGTAGCGGATGAAACCTGGTACTCACATGGGTAGGTACACACCTATTCCCGAACCAACACGTGTCTCAATGGTCAAACCTCATTATCCTCTTCCACCTGTTACTGTACCCTTTCTTAACAGTTAATAACGTTAGCGTTTTCATTAGCACTCCCACCCAGTCCGCACGTCAAATCACCATTCTTCCCACGCGCGGAGGTCGCTGCCCTGTCGCCTCCTGCTTCCGCCGCCGTAGAGCGTTCGCCGCGGGACACACCTTCACGTCTACCGCCAGCGTCGAGACGGCGGCGTCGAGATGGCGCGGCTGGTGCAGCGCTGAAGCGGCATCCAATCCGCTGAAGCATCGAAACTGCTCCTCGACCACGACCCCTCCGCGCTTGGTCTCTAGCGCTGACCAGCGACGTAGGTGGGGCGCGGATGCTCGCGGGGAGAAGGCGGGTTGCTGTAGGCCGGCGTTCTCTCGCCGATGTAGGGGCGGGACGGGGAGAAGGCGGAGCTCATCGGAATAGTAACTTCGTCAAGTACCAGATAAATACATCAAAATACAATTTCTGAAACAAGTATAAACATGAGGACGGACGGCGTAATACAATTTCTGAAACCATACAAAGATCTGTCAAAATCGAACAGACCCCAAAGTCGGCCACGAACAGATCCCAAATCGAAAAATACCAAATCCAATTGACCACAAATCGGCCACGAGAAGATCCCAAATCGAAAAAAATGTCCCACCTACGACGCGCGCCAGTACATGAGGACGGACGGCGACACGCTGATGTGGATGGCAAGGACAATGGTGCGGGCACCTCGGAAAACACCGCCGTGAGGAGTGATTTCTCTGGCCCGACGGTTACCTTCATAACCTCGACCACCTCCTGATGGTAAGCGCTAAAGACGCCCTTCCCTGCTCTAGCTGAGATCCGCCCGAGGAGGGGAGGGCCGACCCGCCTTCCCTGCTCGGCTGCTCCAGCCATGGAGCTCGTCGGGGAAAGGGACGGGTTGGAGCTTGTTAGGCCTCGCCGGGGAGAGAGAGGCGGGGGTTAAGGATAAGGTGTGGGTGGGGACCGACAATTTTATTCCCAGATTTTTTTGGTGGACACGGGATTAGCTACTCAATTACTGTAGGCGCTGCGGGACATGGTCAAAGGGTAACTCACCTTATTACGAATCTTTGCCCAAATCGGACGGCAGCACATGCATGCGTAGCTACCCCTATGGGTACGAAATCCACTCTCTAGTAGGTAGATATGGTGGACACAAATAGCATGGGTTTTGGCTCAAGGTGTTTGGATGCACGAGAAGCATTTCCTCTCAGTACAAGGCTTTGGCTAGCAAGGTTGTTTGAAGCAAACACAAGTATGAACAGGTACATCAAAACTTACACAAGAACATATTGAAGCATTATAAGACTCTACATTGTCTTCCTTGTTGCTCAAACACTTCACCAGAAAATATCTAGACCTTAGAGAGACCAATCATGCAAACCAAATTTCAACAAGCTCACGGTAGTTCTCCACTAATAGATTAAACTACATGATGCAAGAGCTTAAACATGATCTATGAGAGCTCAAAACAATTGCCAAGTATCAAGTTATTCAAAACGTGAAGCATTTTCTGATTCCAACCAAATAGCAATCAACGAAGCAATTTTCAGCATTCGCCATGAACATTAAAGCATAACTAAGAACACAAGTGTTCAAATGAAAAAGCAGAAAAACTCAAAACTAGCAAAAGAGGCAATGCGAAATAAAAGGCAGAATCTGTCAAAACAGAACAGTCCGTAAAGACGAATTTTCCAGAGGCACTTAACTTGCTCATACGGAAAAACTCAAAACTAAAGTTGCGTACATATCAGGATCACGCACGTAAATTGGCAGATTTTTTGATTTTTTCTACGTGACAGACAGTAAATCTGTTTCTGCGCAGTAATCCAAATCAAGTATCAACTTTACCATAGAGACTTTACTTGGCACAAAAAAAACATGATAAGGAGAGGTTCTACAGAGTAACAACTTCAAGACTCAACAAAAAAAATGATAAATACAAAACATGGGTTATCTCCCAAGAAGTGCTTTTGTTTAACACTTTCAGCGCAGAAAGTGCAAATCAGTATTATCAAGAGATGAAGCATCAACATTATTACCCGGGAGTTGGGAGTTTTCTCAACAATGCATTGTATCTGGTCTATATAATTAACTCCTCTTTCATTGCTCTTAGGCTTACTATTCTCATCAAACAGCCAAGCATAGTTATTTTCTAAAGCTTCATGCATCCCTAGGAGCTTACTAGATATTGGTACTTTGATCTCCCCCTCATCATTAACATTATTAGTGTACTTTAATCTATCCTTTTTTTCAAGTGTTTTTGCAAAATCAGTATAAAACCCAAGCCTCTTATGCTTAATAAAAACTTTTCTAGCTTCTTTAGCTATATCACCAAATTCTCTAAGAAGGACTCTAAAACAAAATCTCTCTTTCCCCCATCTCCATATTAGAAGTGTAAAACATGTGTTGCATTATTGGATTAAGATTAACAAATCTAGCCTCCAACATGTGTACTAAGGAAGCAGTAGACTTTCATAATTAGGAGCAAGTTCTACCAAGGATCTATCTTCAAAATCGTCAACTATACTAACATGAGTGAAAAATTCTTCTATATTATCTCTTCCAATGATAGACCCTTGCCCTACTGGTATATCTTTCAGAGTGAACTTAGAAGGAAGCATGATGAAATAAACAAAAGGTAAATAAAGTAAATACAAGTAATTTTGTGTGTGTTTTGATATAGAGCAAGTAAACAAAGTAAAGCAACTAATTTTTTTGTGTTTTTGATATAAAGCAAACAAGACAAAAATAAAATAAAGTAAAGCAAGACAAAAACAAAGTAAAGAGAGATTGGATGTGGAGACTCCCCTTGCAGCGTGTCTTGATCTCACAAAACGGCGCTTGAAATTTAGCTTGACGCAGTGACTTGCCGTCAGTTACTTACAAGTGGAAGGTGTGATGCGAAAGCAAGTTTCCTCAGCATGAAACCAAGGTTATCGAACCCAGTAGGAGTCAAGGAACACGTGAAGGTTGTTGATGGAGGAGTGTAGTGCGGCGCAACACCGATTGGCGACGCCAACGTGAACTGCACAACACAATCAAGATACTTTGCCCCAACGTAGTGAGGTTGTCAATCTCACCGGTTTTTTGAAACAAAGGATTAAACATATAGTGTGGAAGATGATGTTTGTTTGCATAGAACAAGAGAGAACAATAATTGTAGATTGTATTCAGATGTGAATGGACCGTCCACAGTTCACAGTGGTGTCTCTCCAATAAGATAAATAACATGTCAGGTGAACAATTACAGCTGGCAATTGACAAATAAAGATTCAATACATATCACGATGATCACTATGAGATTTAATCAGGCATTACGACAAAGAACATAAGAGTATCGCACTTCTATGCCTAAATAGTCGACCTTCAGTTGTGACACAACTATTGCAGCTTATTGCAAACACAGACAATTGCATTAAGTATGGCGCGTAATGTAATTAACACAAATATACTTAGACAAAGCATTGATGTTTTATCCCTAGTAGTGACATCCACAACCTAGACTTTCACCTGTCCCGCATTCAATGGAGGCATGAACCCACTATCGAGCATAAATACTCCCTCTGGAGTTAAAAGTATCAACTTGGCCGAGCCTCTACTAGCAGGAGAGCATGCAAGAACATAAACAAGACATATATGATAGATTGATAATCAACTTGACATAATATTCTATATTCATCGGATCCCGCCAAACACAACATGTAGCATTACAAATAGATGATCTTGATCATGTTGGGCAGCTCACAAGATCTAAACATGATAGCACAAGAGGAGAAGACAACCATCTAGCACATATGGACCCATTGTCCAAGGATGAACTACTCACGCATCAATCCGGAGGCGGGCATGATGATGTAGAGCCCTCCGGTGATGATTCCCCTCTCAGCAGGGTGTCGGAGGCGATCTCATCTCCCGAGACGGGATTGGCGGCGGCGTCTCTCGGGTATTTCCGTGCTCGTACAGGGGTTTTGCGAAGAGGCGAGGGAGGTTGGCGGGGGCACGGGCCCGATGGGTGTAACTCACACGTTCGTTGGGAACCCCAAGAGGAAGGTATGATGCGCACGAGCAGAAGTTTTCCCCTCGTAAAGAAACCAAGGTTTATCGAACAGGAGGAGCCAAGAAGCACGTTGAAGGTTGATGGTGGCGAAATGTAGTGCGGCGCAACACCAGGGATTCGGCGCCAACGTGGAACCTGCATAACACAACCAAAGTACTTTGCCCCAACGAAACAAAGAGGTTGTCAATCTCACCGGCTTGTCGTAACAAAGGATTAACCGTATTGTGTGGAAGATGATTGTTTGCAAGAAAACGTATAAACAAGTATTAGAGATTGTATGCTATGTAAATAATAGGACCGGGTCCACAGTTCACTAGAGGTGTCTCTCCATAAGATAAAAGCATGTTGGGTGAACAAATTACGGTCGGGCAATTGACAAAATAGAGAAGGGCATAACAATGCATATACATGATATGATAAATATAGTGAGATTTAATTGGGCATTACGGCAAAGTACATAGACCGCCCAGCCGCATCTATGCCTAAAAAGTCCACCTTCAGAGTTATCTCCGAACCCATTCAGTATTAAGTTGAAGCAACGAGACAATTGCATTAAGTATGGTGCGTAATGTAATGGAAATAACTACATCCTTAGACATAGAATCAATGTTTTATCCCTAGTGGCAACAACACATCACAACATTAGAACTTTCGTCACCGTCCCAGGTGTCAAAGAAGGCATGAACCCACTATCGAAAAAATCTCCTCTTGAGTTAAGAGTAAAATCTTGCGCAGCCTCTACTAGTAAGCATGCAAGATTATAAACAACACATAAGTAATAGATTGATAATCACCATAACATAGTATTCTCTATCCATCGGATCCCGACAAACAGCATATAGTATTACGGATAGATGATCTTGATCATGTTAGGCAGCTCACAAGATCCAACAATGAAGCACATGAGGGAGAAGACGACCATCTAGCTACTGCTATGGACCCATAGTCCGGGGGTGAACTACTCGCTCATCCTCACGGAGGGCGATCACTGGCCGATGAAGAGTCCTCAGGCGATCCTCTTGAATCCCCTCTCTCCCGTGAGGGTGCGACGATCTCTGAATCCCCGAGAGATGGGATTACGCGGCGCGTCTCTGGAAGGTTTTAAAATGTCGTGGCTATCTTGGGATGTTACAGCGACGGAGGCTTTAAGTAGGCGAAGGCGGCCTCGGAAGGGTGCAGTGGGGCGGACACTAGAGCGCTGACCCAGGGGCACGGGCGCGCATACTATGTGTGGGCCACCGTGGCCTCTGCGGCGGCTCTCGGGTGTTCTGGATGCTTCCGGGCAAAATAGAACCTGGGCGTTGATTTCGTCAATTCGAGAATATTTCCTTCTTGCAGGATTCACCGAAACCAAAGAAGCAGTTGACTTGACCAACTGGCTCTTCGGCATCTTGTTAATAGGTTAGTTCCAGAAAATGCGTAAATACGACATGTAATGTGCATAAAACATGTAGGTATCATCGATAATGTAGCATGGAACATAAGAAATTATCGTCCCGAGCAGGTAAGACTTTTCTTGTAGTGTAGGCCGGCGCGGCCAAGGGGCAGGCTGCGCCGCCCTAGGGTGTGGACCCTCGTGGGCGACTCGTCTCGAACGTATCGATATTTCTTATGTTCCATGCTACAGTATATTGATGATATCTACATTTTTATACACATTATATGTCGTGATACACATTTTTTCCCGGCACTAGCCTGGTGAAGCAGATGCCGAGAAGACGTTCTTCGCCTTAAAATCCCTAGTAAATATTCGGGGTCTGTTTTTGCGAAGCTTCCCGAGAGGCGAGGGGAAGGAGGTGGGGCCCGCGGCGCCGCCACTAGGGGGCGGCGGCGAGCTGGCGCGCGGCCCTAGCGTGTGGGGCCTCGTGTGGCTGCGTTGCCAATCCGCCTACTTAAAGTCGCCGTCGCGAAGCCCTGCGTGCAGAGCCACGTGCGAGCCAGCTCGGAGACGCGCCGCCCGCGTCCCATCTCGGGGGAGTTCGGAGATGGGCTGCAGGAGGAGATCATCTGCAGGAGGAGACTCTTCATGGCATGATCGCCTCGGGAGTGATGAGTGAGTAGTTCGCCATGGACTATGGAGTCCATAGCGATGCTTCGATGGCTCGTCTTCTGCTCATTATTGGATCTTAATGGCTACTTATGTTAAGATCATATCTATAATATATATGTTGTTTGTCGAGATCGATGAGTAATCATATATATGACCCTCAGTTTGTAGATAAAAAACATTGATATATGTGTTACGTGCAGCACCTACTAGCTCACAATTATTATTGCTTACAAGTGCTTTTGGAAGGAACGGATATTTGAAGGTGGACTGGGCATAGATCAGATGCGATCTATGTACTTTAATCGTAATGTACTACATTAAATCTCACTATATTTATCATATCATGTGTATGCATTGTTATGCTTGTAATTTGTTCACTTAACATGCTTTTATCTTATGGGAGAGACACCTCTAATAAACTGTGGACCCCGGTCCATTCTTTACATCGAATACAATCTGCAATTGTTCTTTACTGTTGCAAGCAATCATTTTCCACACAATACGGTTAATCCTTTATTCACCCAGCAAGCCGGTGGGATTGACAGCCTCATGTTTCGTTAGGGCAAAGTGCTTTGTTGTGTTGTGCGGGTTCCACGTTGGCACCGGAATCACTGTGCGCATCACATTTAGCCACCATCAACCTTCAACGTGCTTCTTGGCTCCTCCTGGTTCAATTAAACCTTGGTTTCTTTGAGAAATCTCCAACATGCGCATCATACCTTCCTCTTGGGGTTCCCAACGACGTGTACATCCTACGCGCATCGGTGGCCCATAAACTCTCTTCGGTCTTACGGAGAAGCCATTGGAAAAATAAGACCGTAGGCGTTGATTCGTCCAATTCAAAGAATATTTCCTTTGTAGGATTTCTGAAACCAAAAAGCAGCCAGAAAACAGCAACGAGCGCTTCGGCATCTTGTTAATAGGTTAGTGCGGAAAATGCATAATGATGTAAAGTATGTATAAAACATGTGAGTATTGTCATAAATGTAGCATGGAACATAGAAATTGTAGATACGTTGGAGACGTATCAATTTATCAGCCAAAAAGAGAAAGGAATGAAATTTTAAAGGTAGCACGCAAGCAATTTACTTTGGAATGGCAGAAAAATACCCCATATAGGTAGTTATGGTGGACACAAATGGCATGGGTTTTGGCTCAAGGTGTTTGGATGCACGAAGCATTTCCTCTCAGTAAGGCTTAGGCTAGCAGAGTTGTTTGAAGCAAACACAAGTATGAATGGGTACAGAAACTTACTTAAGAACATATTGCAAGCATTATAAGACTCTGCAACATCTTCCTTGTTGTTCAAACACTTTACGAGAAAATATCTAGACCTTAGAATCCAATCATGCAAACCAAATTTCAGCATGCTAGTTTTTCACTAATAGATTTAAACTACATGATCGAGAGCTTAAACATGATCTATGAGAGCTCAAAACAATTGCCAAGTATCAAATTATTCAAGACCATATGAAGCATTTTCTGATTCCAACCAAATAGCAATTAACGAAGCAGGTTTCAGCCTTCGCCACGTACATTAAAGTAAGACTAAGAACACAAGTGTTCAAATGAAAAAGCGGAGCGTGTCTATCTCCAATACAAGTATTGTGGGATCCAAATTTATTCAAACAAAAACAAGCAGAGACGCTCCAAGTAAAGAACATAAGATGTGACGGAATAAAAATATAGTTTCACTAGAAGTGACCGGATAAGTTGTCGATGAAGAAGGGGATGCCTTGGGCATCCCCAAGCTTAGATGTTGAGTCTTCTTAAAATATGCAGGGATGAACCACGGGGGCATCCCCAAGCTTAGACTTTCACTCTTCTTGATCATATTGTATCATCCTCTTCTCTTGACCCTTGAAAACTTCCTCCACACCAAACTTTAAGCAAACTCATTAGAGGGTTAGTGCATAATCAAAAATTCACATGTTCGGAGGTAACATAATCATTCTTAATACTTACGGACATTGCAAAAAACAACGAAAGTTAATGGAACAAAGAAATCCATTCAACATAGCAAAAAGGCAATACGAAATAAAAAGGCAGAATCAGTCAAAAACAGAACGTCTGTAAAGATGAATTTTCTTAGGCACTTAACTTGCTCGAGATGGAAAAACTCAAAACCCAAGTTACGTACATATACGAATCACGCATGTAAATTGTGAATTTTGATTCTTTGATACGTCCAACGTATCGATAATTTCTTATATTCCCGTGCTACTTTATTGATGAGATACCACCATGTTTTATGCACATTATATGTCGTATTTACGCATTTTTACGGGACTAACCTATTAACAAGATGCAGAAACGCCACTCATTTCTGCTGTTTTTGGTTTCGAAATCCTAGTAAGGAAATATTCTCGGGATTGGACCGAAATCAACGCCCGAGGTCCTATTTTTGCACGAAGTCCAGAAGATAGAAGGAGAGTCGAAGTGGGGCCAAGAGGTGGCGGGGGATAGGGCGGCGCGGCCCGGGCCTGGCCACGCGGCCCTGCCCCCTGGGCCCCTCGTGCGCCTCTTGACCTGCTCGCCTACCGAAACCCCCTGTACCACGAGCCACGATACGGAAAACCTTCCGGAAACGCCGCCGCCATCTCGGGATTGAGGGAGATCGCCGGAGGACTCTTCTTCGCCATGACCTCGGGAGTGATGAGTGAGTAGTTCACTTCTGGACTATGGGTCCATAGCGGTAGCTAGATGGTGGTCTTCTCTCATTGTGCTTCATTGTTGGATCTTGTTGAGCTGCCTAACATGATCAAGATCATCTATCGTAATACTATATGTTGTGTTTGTCAGGATCAGATGGATAGAGAATACTATGGTGATTATCAATCTATTGTTTATGTGTTGTTTATGATCTTGCATGCTCTCAGATATTAGTAGAGGCTCTGGCCAAGTTTTGCTCTTAACTCCAAGAGGGAGGTATTTATGCTCGTGGGTCATGCCTTCATTGACACATGGGATCGTGACAGTAGGTTCTAAGGTTGTGTTGTGATGTTGCCACTAGGGATAAAACATTGATGCTATGTCTAAGGATGTAGTTGTTGATTACATTACGCACCATACTTAATGCAATTGTGTGTTGCTTTGCAACTTAATACTGAATGGGGTTCGGATGATAACTTTGAAGGTGGACTTTTTAGGCATAGATGCGATTGGATGGTCTATGTACTTTGTCGTAATGCCGGATTAAATCTCACTATATTTATCATATCATGTATATGCATTGTTTATGCCCTTCTCTATTTGTCAATTGCCGACTGTAATTTGTTCACCCAACATGCTTTTATATGGGAGAGACACCTCTGTTGTGGACCCGGGTCTATTCTTTATGTATCTGATCACTGTGCCATTTCTGCTTTTGCAAACAATCATATATGTGATTAATCCTTTTATGGA